>JAIFHC010000144.1:0-50000 GCA_021229015.1 Solen grandis | reverse complement strand
CCTGCTGGACTTCAAGAGCCTGATTGAACATGATGACAAGGATGGGATGCACCCATCTGCCAGTATGGCATCCCAGGGCAGCGTGGACTTGGGTAGGAGTCACATGTAGAGTTTTGTGTGTATGGGGAGTTCATCTGAGAGTGTGTGTTCATGTATGTGTGTGTTGGGGGCGTATTAGGTGAGATATCCCAGTAGATAGCTTGCACACATGGGGTGGCACTATTGGCTTTCATTACAACGAAAGTATGGGTAACTACTTATAATACTCAAAATAAGAATATGGGTAAATTTCACTTACTATTAGCTATTTGCAGTTTGCTGTTGTTTTTCAACCTTGTTTTTGTAGTCATTTGGATAGTTAACTGTATTGCATAGCTTTTTTTCATCTTTTGATTTGAACATCTTTTTTTTTTATCTTTTGATAAATTGATTTTGTTTTGTTTTTGTTTGCTTAATTGTGACATGGTCTTGAAAAGCTGATCTTGAAAAAAAATAAAATGTGCATTTTTTAATGGACATATATGCTGGTCCTCTGAAATGTTTGAAATATAGTGATCTTATTATCACTCCACAGGGCTGGAAAAAGCCTCATGTGCTACATTTCGATATTATTACTAATTCTTTAGCTTTTAGCTTTATATTTGGCTAAACTAACTATTGTATTTATTTATTATGTAGTGAGCTGTTTTAAATATCTACTAGTATTATTTAATGTTTGACAAGTAGGTTTAGAAAAATCTCTTTTTAATATTATGTAATTGATGTTAAAGTATAGTGTATATAGTTCACTTAATTAACACTTCTGTAGTTAATTGCATAGAGTTCACTTAATTAGCTCTTAAATTCAGAATTTTCAAATTGTATGCATATAGTTCACTTAATCAACACTTAAAGTGTGTGTGTATAGTTCATTTTAAGTTAACACTAAAATTGTAAGCTTATTGCTTAGAGCTATACCAGGAAAATACCAGGGGGTTTGGGGGGGTCTTATACATAAGACCTTTTTTTATTTTTGATAGTATTTTTATTATTAAAAGATTAAGATAGATCTACTCTTCAAGTGAAATTTCCTTTATTCCAATAAAACTTGATCATTAGAATAACAATATAAACAAATGGTTTCTATCACGTCATATAAAGGCATTTACCTTTTTTTTATGAATATTATAAATAAAAGAGTAATACATATTGAACAGATAATTTGCAAGATTAGAAATGCCAATTTTATTCAATCTTAGATTAGTTTTAGTTTTGTGAAATCTGCCCAATTTTCTATTAAATGGATGGAATATCAGTTTGAATATTCTTTCTATCACAGCTTTATTTAACCCTTTCCCTCATAGAGGATACCATGAAAAGACCTATGCGAACAGCATAAAACCAGATCAGCCTGCGAGTAACTCGCAGGCTGATCAGGTTTTATGCTGTTCGCTGCTCCTCAGTGGTCTGGTAATGAGGATTTTACAATTAAATTTGGTAAGGTTTGAGTTTGGCTTTCTGCAGATCAGGCTTTATGTGGTACCTATTGAGTGCGTCAAAATGAGTCTACATGAGGGAAAGGGTTAAAACATATTCAGACAAGCTCATGATTATGCAGTCAAACATCGTTTAATATGAAAATAATATTTAGGAATATGTTTTAAGTGATATTTCACAGCATAATGCTTAGTGTGAAAAAAAAAATACATGCCAGTGAAAATAAAAATCATGTATGGGTGAAAATATTTTGTAATGTGTGAAACATTCTTTTCACAGGAATCATGTCAGCACTGATTTTGAACCTTAATTCATCAGTCTTTTGCTTCTATATTTTATTTAGACTTGGAATAGAAAAGAAAGCAAGTTCTTAGTGATAGTTAATACACTCTTTGAATATCCCAACAACAACTGTTGCAATTTCTATATGTTTTAAAGCAGTGATATCTGTGAAAATTTGTTCATATTGAAAGAGTGATATTTTGGAAGTTTTCAAGTCTGAAGCATGGTCGAAGGTGTTAAGGTCCAGTGGTAGTGTACATAACAGTTGATCTGAAGGTAGTGGGTTCAAACTCTATATAGTTGGACCAAAACTCTTCAAGATCATCCCAGATGCAAAGTATTGGTCCAACCAAGAACTGTCAGATAGGATTAGTATAAGTGTAAAAACTTAGCATCAACATCAAAAGAAATCTATAAGAAATTAGATATAGACTCGAAAGATTGATGAACTTTGACCTGTGTTTTTAAATCATGACATGACATTTATAGAACCATGTTTGCCTATTATGCTTTAAGTTCAGTCCTAAAATGCTTTGCAGTCATAGTTTGCTTTTTTTAATTAATAGTAACTTTTTTAGTTAATATTTGAAAATAATTGACACATATTTAATTGTTTTTAATATTTCTAATTAAAACTAAGTTTTATCGTGGGTGCATTTGCTTAGATTAATTCTGTGCAAGTTTCGTTTAACTTTTTTCTCAAGTGTAGATAATATAATTGGCTTAGACCATGAAAGAGAGAGAGAGAGAATGTTGTCAGTGAAACCAGACTCACCATGAACACACTGTCTCAGAACCAAGCTACACTTTATTTACTATTTCTATACAGTGTAGACCCATTTCAACACTTTCCATATTAATGTATAAACAGATATAAAGCAATCCAACATTGATCCAAACTATATATTTTGTGATTTGTTAAGTTGACTTATATTTGAGATGCATTTTCATACATTTAAAATGCAGTCCAAGTAACAATCTAAATTTTGAACCATAATAATGAAGCTGCACATGTATTTGTGTCTAAACTGTTTTTAAAATGTGTTTTCATAATAATTTAATATTGTTCGTGAAGAAATAGGTTACATATATCCAGTGTATGGAGACAATATGGAACCCAAGTAACAGTCTGATCATTATGAAGGATTTGATGAATTGTATCATTTCCTAGTTGAAGTGAAAACAAATAAATGAAAAACTAGTCACTGACACATTAAGGATCTGGCCAGGTTATGAGGGATATTTAGTGCACGGTCACTTACTGTCATTTAGCCGCTTAGCACTGTAAAAAAGAGAAGCCTTCTACCTGGCTTGTGGTTGGGTGGTCATTCTAGCCCGATGCCTCTGTGCAATAATTTGGACGTTATTCTTTAATTGAAATACTGAAAACTCCAGTAAAACAACAACATGATGCTGTAAGAAATATTACTGTTTATGGTACAGATCATGGATTTATCCCATTAACCGCAGTAAATATCTTCTATGTAAGATTCATAGACTGGGATATTCACCTCATCACAAATTAACTGTTTGATACGGTCATTTTTTTGTGCTCATGTACTTGTATATAAAGCTTCAGGAAGTGGTTCAGGCTAAGTCTGGTTTCACTCTCCCAACAGTTGCCCATATAGATGACATGTGTCTGGTGTGTTGCGTGTATATATGCACTGTTTCAGTTTGTGGTACTAGCTGTGTTTGAACTGTGCATGTGTTTTATGTCTAACGCCTCCCCCCGCACTTTTCAGACCAATCTGCCTCTGGCCAAAACATTCTCCTCATGCCTGGTAAGTGACAACATCTGCTCATATCACCCTTACGTCACTGTGTGTGTGGACAGTACTGTGCAGCCCCGCTACTTTCCTTCACTCTCTCACAGCGCTGCTAAATCTAGACACACATATCTATATTTTAAGGGAAACAAAAGTCATAGATTTTATTAGCTCACCTGAGCAAAGCTCAGGGTGAGCTATTGTGATCCCGTGAGCGTCTGTCGTCCGTCGTGCGTCGTGCGGCGTCAACAATTTTAAGTGTTTACACTCTATCACCTTTATTTCTTAAGACAATGTTTATGACCATAATGTCTCGATTGAGTTCGATTATGGCTGAGATCCATCAATTAGGTCAGGAGTTATGCCCCTTTTAATATTCAAAAATGCCATATTTCACGTTGTTTACACTCTAGCATCTTCATCTTTTGAGCAATCATCTTCAAACTTTATGGCAATGCTTATGACCATAAGGTCTCGACTGAGTTCGATTATGGCTGAGATCCATAATTAGGTCAGGAGTTATGCCCCTTTTAATATTCAAAAATGCCACATTTCACTTTGTTTACACTCTAGCATCTTCATCTTTTGAGCAATCATCTTCAAACTTTATGGCAATGCTTATGACCATAAGGTCTCGATTGAGTTCGATTATGGCTGAGATCGGTCAATTAGGTCAGAAGTTATGCCCCTTTTAATTTTAAAAAATGCCATATTTTACTTTGTTTACACTCTAGCATCTTCATCTTTTGAGCAATCATCTTCAAACTTTATGGCAATGCTTATGACCATAAGGTCTCGATTGAGTTCGATTATGGCTGAGATCAGTCAATAAGGTCAGGAGTTATGCCCCTTTTATTTTTAAAAAAATGTCCTATTTCACTTTGGTTTACACTCTAGCATCTTTTGAGCAATCGTCTTAAAACTTTATTACAATGCTTATGACCATAATGTCTCGATTGAGTTTCGATTATGGCTGAGATCAGTTGATTAGGTCAGGAGTTAAACCCCCTTTTAATATTAGAATATGCCAGATTTCACGTTGTTTACACTCTAGCATCTTCATCTTTTGAGCAATCATCTTCAAACTTATTACAATGTTATGACCATAAGGTCTCGATTGAGTTCGATTAATGCTGAGATCCGTCAATTAGTTCAGAGGTTATGCCCCTTTTAATATTCAAAAAATGCCATATTTCACTTTGTTTACACTCTAGCATCTTCATCTTTTGAGCAATCATCTTCAAACTTTATGGCAATGCTTATGACCATAAGGTCTCGATTGAGTTCGATTATGGCTGAGATCCATCAATTAGGTCAGGAGTTATGCCCCTTTTAATAAAAAAAATGCCATATTTCACGTTGTTTACACTCTAGCATCTTCATCTTTTGAGCAATCATCTTCGAACTTTATGACATTGTTAATGACCATAATGTCTTGATTTAGTTCAATTGTGGCTGAGATGGGCCATTTAGGTCAGGAGTTATGCCCCTTTTAATACAAAAAATGCCATATTTCACTTTGTTTATTCTCTACCAACTTCATTTTTTTAACAATCTTTTTTAAACTTTAAGACAATGTTATGCCCATAATCTCACAATCGGGTTTAATTATAACTGATATTGACTTGTAAATTCAGGAGTTATGCCCATTTCACCATAAAAAAAAGCCAGATTTCACTTTTACACTCAAGCATCTTTATTTCTTAAGCAATCATCTTTCTCAGGTGAGCGACCAAGGGCCATCTTGGCCCTCTTGTTAAGATCTGTTTTATATATATCGAAATTCTTCGTACGTAGGCTTAATTTCATTCAGATAATTTGAATGTTGAGCTCATAGAAGTATCATATGCTTTATTCTATTTATCATAAAATTTAAGGAATGGTCAAGCCAATTTGAATATGATGCAATTTAGAACTAGGATGATGCATAGTTCATTAAAGATAATCACATAGTTTTACATGTTTGAAAAAAAGACTCTTGATCATATTTATTTATCAAACCAGGGCATCACATATGTCATTATTTCAGTTATCTATAATTTATTTCAATGACGTGTATATCACAGACATCATCATGAGAATGCTTGTGTCATCCATGCACCTGTATATTGTGTGGGCTCACTGCTTTCCTGCTGCATTGCTTTCATACTATACCCCATACTGAATTTAAAAAAGTAAAACATCACACATTCTAGAGACTCTGTCAGGGACCTTTATTGCTGAGCAAGTATTGGTGTAGACTTGTATCACTCAGCTCCTCACCATTGTGGGTTCAAACTCAGGTTGGGTACTTTGAATTTTTCACATGAGACAGCCCTGCATCCATCTAGCTTCACCCAGGTGCTTTCTTTGACTGATACAATGTTGGGTCTTCCTGACACTTGTCATCCACATATGTCCATAATTATGTTGTCAAAGCAACATTTTAGTCACACACAAAATTTGTCTTAGGGTAGTAAGCCAATTAAGTTAACCCTTTCCCTCATAGAGGAAACCATGAAAAGACCTATGCGAACAGCATAAAACCAGATCAGCCTGCGAGTAACTCGCAGGCTGATCAGGTTTTATGCTGTTCGCTGCTCCTCAGTGGTCTGGAAATGAGGACTTTGTAATTAAATTTGGTAAGGTTTAACTGTGGTTTTCTGCAGATCAGGCTTTATGTGGTACGTATTGAGTGCATCAAAATGAGTCTATATGAGGGAAAGGGTTAATGATTTAATGAACCTGTTGAATCAGTACAAGAGAGACTATGCTTTATTTTGTTTACAGTGAAGTCTTATATGATTAGTTGTCTCCCTTGTTAGGTTAATTATAAAGCTATGACATTTTGCATTATTTTTTGGATAGATTGCTGAAAAAATAAAATAAAGCATTTGTCATTGTAAGATCTACTGCTTTTAGTGGGACATGAAGCTGAAATTTATTGACTCATGGTTGAATGTTGAATCAAAACATGAAGTACATGAATATGAAATAAAAATAGTTCAATCTACTCCACAAATTTTACCCTAAACTGCATTTTATCCAGCAGCTTCTGATTATTCACTAACAGTCATTCTTATCAAATGAGCTGCCATTTGATCCTTTGTTTATCCATCCCACAACTTATACCTGCACATTTATGGTAAAATGAATGACATTTACGGTTTCCTATATCAAGGTCAGATGCAAGTACAAACCATTTTTAGATTCCTTTGGTATGACTGAGTTTGGTATGACAGGGTCTTTTGTTTATATGAATGTGAAATGTTGGTATGCACACACCCTTTTTGTAACTGAATTTGTAAGTTCATTGTGTTAACTGTTTGTATATCTCATTCCTGTATAAATGTTTGGTGTGAGTATCATCCTTAAAAGTTAAAATGTAATGTCTTGATGCCTGCCTATATGAGTCTTCTCACATCCTCTCTGCCACAGTTAATCAACCTGGCAATTCATATGCATCTTAGGAATGAAGGATATACCGTACCTCACTGTTGAGAATATGTTTTTTGTTTGTTTTTTGCATGTCATGACTTATAATTCACAGTTGTCTCCTTTGTTGTCTGTGTTTTATGAAACAAATCTCATGGATATTCATGTACAAATTTATTAATAGGTGAATATTAATTTACTGTATTTAAAATAGTATATGGAATCATGAATTCTTGTTTGCCACATGGGGTATGTAGAAACTGAGCTACAGTATTATATGAGCAAACAGAGGAAACCCTGATCAGACAGCTCCTGATCTGGGTCTTCTCTGTTTCCCAATGCATCAGAATGAGTCTATATGAAGTAAAAGGTTAAAGACAATGGTCGTCCAGATCTTAAGAATGGAGGTTAAACAGTTTTCAACATTATTGAGTTGAGTAAAATCTTAGTTGTTTCACAAAATGCAGACCAAATTACTAATATCCTTACTGTAACTCCACAAGCCATATTTAGCACTAAATAGTACTGCAGCTCTTACTTTAGAAAGAATCACATTCCACCATTCCTGCTTTACCAAATATTTATGTACATGTGCCTGTCTTAGTTGACATACATGTACATTATTGCCTAATTCTTAAAAATATTTGTGAAAAAAATGAAATGTTCTGGTATTTTTTATCAGAGAGAAAAGACTGATAAAATTTGCCCCTAAGTATTTAAGTATTACTTAGCACTAAATACTGTTGGAGGAATTCTAACCTAGTCTGTAATTTATCAACCCCAGCTCTAGGCTCCTTAAAACTTAAAATTTTCAAAATGTCAGCGTTTTCATGCCTAATGAGTGAATTTTTATCTTTATTATTGACTTTATCTTTATTTCCTTATTATTTTAATTCAATTCCAATCACTGATTTAACTATATCCTTGGGAAAAAAAAATCTCATCCTGAAACTTAGGTCTAAAATACAGATGAAAGGAAATGGATGAATAACACACACCATCAACAATTTATACTAGATCAGTAACAGTGTATCTAAAACACACCTTATATTTTGTAAATAAGGTCCATATCAGTGTAAACGCCAAGGTCCACAAGTGCGTCTCTGACATTGCTCACAACGCCAGAGTCCACAAGTGCGTCTCTGACATTGCTCACAACGCCAGAGTCCACAAGTGCATCTCTGATGTTGCTCACAACGCCAGAGTCCACAAGTGTGTCTCTGATGTTGCTCACAACGCCAGAGTCCACAAGTGTGTCTCCGACATTACACCCACAGACTGAGGTGGTCCTACAATATGTTCCTGTTTCAGAGAAAACTTCCTATTAACACATAGAGAGCTTCATAGTAACACAGTCAGTTAAAAAAAATACATTTAGACTGATTCTTTTGAAGTAAAGAGTTCTTAAAAGATAATTTAGCTTTGCTTTATAGAAATCATGTTACTTTTTTCACCATTTTGTTTCCCTTATAGCTTAGTTTGAATTAAGTCATATATGGCTTGATACATTTTAAAGCCATATCAGCTTTATTTTCATTTTTTCAGTCACAGTTCTGCTTGAGTTGCCATTAGATTTGTCAGCTGTTTGAAAAATTCTCTCAAACATGGATGTTTTTGTACCAAAATCATTAAGTAAAATTACTCCGTTTTTGAAGCATATCATATTTTGCATATCATAAATAATGTGTATCAACATAAACAGTCAAGAACGGAAATATTTACATTCATTTTATTTATTTTTCTTTTCCATAAAATATTACATTTTTTTCAATGTTGACTGCAGTAATTTTTGTTGATGTCAGAACTGACATTACGGTATTATTATCCATGAAAGCTTATCCCTAATATTTGTCCATTTAGAAATTCACATCCTTATAAATACCATCCACAAATACCCACAAAACAGAATTTATTTTAGATGGAAAATGACAGTTTTGCTGTATTTTTATTCAGTGATTTTACTATGGAACTTCGGATTTTGATCTCACATGCTTAACCCTTTCCCTCATAGAGGACACCATGAAAAGACCTATGCGAACAGCATAAAACCAGATCAGCCTGCGAGTAACTTGCAGGCTGATCAGGTTTTATGCTGTTTGCTGCTCCTCAGTGGTCTGGAAATGAGGATTTTGTAATTAAATTTGGTAAGGTTTAACTGTGGTTTTCTGCAGATCAGGCTTTATGTGATACCTATTGAGGGTGTCAAAATGAGTATATATGAGGGAAAGGGTTAAAGCAGAAACCACACTGCATTCTAATACTTCAACAAATGCTGTGTTCCTTCCTATTGCAGATGACAAGATGGACATTGATGATGCTACACCCAAGAGCCATTGTACTCTGGAATTCTTTGAGATGTGTGCTCATCTGATTACAACTCTTGCAAGATAGAGAGGAAGATAAACACTGATGTACCCAGTTGTTATTCCTGTATAGTAGCATTTGCCTGTATGATTGCAGATCATACAACCACCTTTGTTTATAATGAATGTGCTGTTAAAATGAAATAATCCAAGTGCAGATGGAGGAATAAGAAATGCTTGACCAGAGTTGTTGTTTTAATTGATGGATCACATCTGGATAAGGGGTTTCCTTTGCCATAGGATCAGTGCTTGGAAAAGTACCGTATTTTTCAGTGTTAAGAATTCCAAGGTTATGGTTTTCTCTAAAACTTTAATTCTGGTCCAGAAAGAACACCTGGTATTCGGAGAATTTCCGTTTTCTGAGGTTCCATTATGTTTGAAATTTTGCAGTTTTACTTTGCTGAAGTTTAAATTATGTTTAAGCCAACTGAATTTTTAACTTATATATACCTTTTTATAATGTTATTAAACAGGATATTTAATAAGTCAGTAATTTATTAAGATTATGCACATTATACATGTATTTTGAATACATAAAGAAGTTCTGTATAAATAAAAATCTTTAAATTTGAAACATAATTGTCTGAACATTCTTCTTTTATCTGAATGTGGATATTATGTTGTTTTTTTTTTTTACAAAATGTCTTTTTGGAGGGGATGGGTGGGAGGGGAATAAACTACAGTCGACTCTCGTTATCTTGATATTGTCGGGACTGTCGAAATTAAGTCGACATATCAGTTTGTCGAGATATCAGTAGCTGGGATACTTTTGGGTATTTTGTTATTTACCTCAACATTCAGCAATAGGGTGTTCCTTGTTTCTTTTTTTCTCATCGTTGATTTAAAAACAACTGACATTGAACTTAGTATTTATATATTTCCAACTGTTTGTTCCCTGTAAATTGTATTAGTTTTCTGGCAGTAAATACTTCATTTTTCATATTTCATGTCGTTTTGGGGCTTTTAGGCACACTTAATTCAAAGGGGAGTTACTCTGCTTATTAGAGCACCGGAAAATTTTCACTTCGTGAGAATTGCAAATGGTTGCAAACAACTGAGATTGTTGAAGACAGTTCCGTTTTATGTTTTTATTTCAATATGAACATGAAACGAAAAACAAGCAAAACATTACATACATAAATTCACAAACAGTTATAAATATAAGCTACATTATAAAACAGGTAATATACAGGGTCAAATAAAAGCTTTGTATTCAGCTTACGCTTGGTTCCCTTACACCCTGATGCTGATAGTCTAGATATCCCCCCGGATTGGGTACCAGGTCCTTCTCTAGATTTCTCAGCAGTCGATCCAGATATCCTCCCGTGTTGGATACCGGGCCCTTCTCTGGATTGTTCGACAGGCGTTTTGGGTTCTAACATTTCAGACATACATGTAGTCGTAAAAGTCATGAAAATTGACGTTGGTTTAAAAATCAGACCTCTATTTATACACCTTGTAGAATTGCTCAAATTTTGACACGAGACAAATAACATTTTAATTACATAAACACCTTTTGTTTTGTTTTGTTTGTTAAGCTTAAGTATGGACACAAACAACGTTGAGTAATTAACGACACTCGCTTATGGCATCAGTTTGCGACACCAATTAGTAGAGAGTGACTATCAGCGCGCGGTGTTATTCACACCTCTCACGGTCACTACAAATAATTTTTCGAGTCGACATAAAGTGTGAAATTAAATAGCAATCTAGAAGTTTGGGACTTAGATTCTCTAGTCGACGTAATGAAATAGTCGAGGTAAAAAGATCGACATAAACATTTATTTTTATTATAGATAAAGAAGGAACAAATTTGGGACTTTACAAATCTTGTCGAGATAACGGAAAATCGACTCAACCGTAGTCGAGACAACGAGAGTCGACTGTATATGGTTACAAAAATGTGTTGAAACAATTTAGTTGAATATTTGTATATGCTTTTATTATTATTTTTTTTTTTTACTTTAACAAGATTTTGCAATAAATATATATTTCAAATTAAGTAATGACATTGACACTAATGAGGAAACATGGATGCACGTTGTGTAACTATGGAATCAGAAACCTCACCGTTGAACAGTATTGTTAAATGTAAACGATGAACATACAGAGGTCACATGGCCAGTGAAACAACTAGATGTAGTCACAGGACTGCACTGTACAGAACCATGCACGCTTCACTATGATATGGCCTCCATGGCAGCCATGGGACTAAATTCTTCAATTTGCTAAGCACATGTAGAATTGTTAAATTTTATATTATTACAATGCAGTTCAGTATAGAGCTGTATTTAGGATGGGAAACCTAAGAGTCACACTGAATGGTATCACTTTATGTCTGAATTTTATTTACTACTTTTTTTTAAATCTATTAAAATCTTAATTTGAAGAATATTACAGGATGACAGATAACTTCTGTTAGTAATGTAAGAAACTGTGATGCTAGTTCTGTTAGTCTAACTGAGGCTGCTAAAAAGGAAGGTAACAAAATGAATGCCCTTTGCTATATATGTAATTAACGCTTTTGAATTTTACAATGAAATTTTTTTTGTGCTTAAATTAATGAAAATGAGTTCTATGAAATCATTAATTTTCGTGGGACACTCATTTTCATCACTTTCATGGAGGGTAATATCCATGACTATGAATCCCCATGAAAACTTGTCTTTTATATTGACCTCACGTTTTCTAGAACATAGATTCATAAGTAAATGTACCCATGAAATTCCCTTAGGTGCATAATCAACAAAATATAATGTCAACGAAAATTAATGATTTTATAGTAGAAATTTACAATGCTTCAGATGGGGTAAAGGTGCATTATCATTACCTGTATTTTTTTTTATCATTATTTTGCATGCGTATTAGCATATTTCATGCACAGCCACATTTTTAGATTAAAAATAATGCTTTATCTCTAATGTAAACAAAAGTATCACAATTTGAGGGCTGACCACAAAACTGCTATATCTTCTTCTATTTCTCTCTACACTTAGAACAGTTCGCTGGTCAGCCCTCATTATATACACAACATTGTTTTGTCCCCTTGAGGGTTTACTGAATCATTTATGCTTGATATAATTTATGCTAGATTGCATCACTATGTTGAATTATTGCAGATTTTGTTAATACATATATCTAGAGCTGACAGCAAAATTATTCAAAGTGCATATAAAAATTGAAGGAAGAACTTTGTGGTCGGTCCTCGATATGCAGTGCAAGTTTCTGTTGCATGGATCTTTTTTTCCAAAATCTGAAATAGTTTATTGGATATTCCATTCAGATTTTCCATTCAGAAAAAAAGTTAAAACAATTTTTAGATTATTTTTTGTTAATGAGAGTCAATTATATAGATTTTTTTGTTTATCATTTTTTAAATTTTATTTTCTTTGTGTACATAACCTTGAATGAAATTCAAATAATAGGGCATTGTTAAAACATTTGAAAAGTTAAATGACATTGCAATATCTTATAGACATTGTACTGCATTTGACAGTTGAATATGTACCTTACATAATGTAAACAGAATGTCAGTGCTTATAAGATTTAGGCTAGATAATAAAGTGTTAGGATGAGTGAGTCAAGCTGTCCTCAGTGGTAAGGAAGATTGGGGTACTCAGATAAAACTTGAGGAAATTGATAGATACCGGTAATGAAAATAACAAGCATTCATTGCAGGTTACTGTAGTTGCATTATCACTGAGTGTATGTCTGGTATATCCACCAGGCAATTTGAACAGAAGTGTACAGTGTAGGGGTTAACACTGTATAGTTTCTATCCATATTTCATCCATATTCTTATTGCTTGATAATAAAGAGAGGTATTTCAGCTTCTAAAGATAAATATTTTACTTTTGAAGCATCTGTCCAGTTTTTATTAGTGAAAAATCAAGCCCCATTTTTTTATGTATCATTAGGTCAACTGCTTACAAACAGTATCACAAACAAAACCATGTGTTCTTTTGTGTTAACCCGGTTAACCATCGACTACTTACTAACCAAGTGTAGGTATTGGATAGCCTGTAAATCAATTTGGGCACATCTGTAAACATCAGAAACAGCCATTCTTTTTAATATACTGCAACACAGAGTCAGGGTTAAGTTCAATAGTTTGTTTTTTTTGTTTATTTTTTTTTTGCAAATTTGATTTTTTCTGAAGGATAACAAATTATAGATTGGGTAGCTTAATCAACTTCATTTTCCTTGTCGCTTTATTTTTTAATAACCTGTTAACTGCATTTTCTTTTAATTTCTTTATTTTATAAATAACATTTAATATGTTTTTCTGAAGTGATCATATGGTCATATATACATGTTATCAGATAAAAATGCTTTGGAGTGTTTATTGCATGAAATATTGAAATGATATTACTCACTGCTCACACTGAATTGATTGATTGGAGAAGAAAAGGTGACATACATAATTGTAAATAGCATGTGTTCATAACCCTTCTGAAATGCATGTGTAGAAAATGGATGTGAAAATATGTTTTATTAGTTGTTTGAATACATTCATCATTCCTTGATTACAAATACAGATATCATAAATCATAGATTTTGAATGAATTATAATTCTGCCATACATATCATTGTTTGCAGTATTCTTCTTGGCATTCTTCTAATGTTCATTTTGTTTTCAATGTTACAGAATTAGCGGATGTAATTAAGTCCTCCAAATGAAGTTTGGATACTTATTTTTTATTTTAGATGCGATGATTTTCAGTTCAGAATGATAAATATATGGCTGTCAGTTTTATGGGTTTTTTTTTTTAGTTTTTTTTTTTCGTAGTTTTTTCCACTGTGCATCAACCATTAAAAATAGTGGTTAATGTTTTTTCCTGGATCAAACTTTTATCATGTTTATAGACATGTACTTTGAATGCCAGTTAGATATCTAATGCATTGCAGAAAGTGATATGTCTGTTGAAAATATATTTCATTATATGGTACTGAATTGGGTAACTAAATGGTTTTGTTGAGGATTGTTTGTGTCAGGTGTTCTTAAAGTGAAGATTGCAAAAGAAGATGGCTGCGATTTTACCCATACACCTGGGGTAGGCTATTGCTCAGATGTAGGCCACTGATTGAATGCAAGAGTCTTTACACTTATCTAAAATTTAAGATTATGAGTGATAAAATCAGAAATGAAATAGTTGCTTTATTTGTTAAGCTTTTATAAGATCATGTGTTAAACTTTACTTTAAAAGTAAAGAAAAATGCTTAAAAAAACTGTTTGAAGGATTTAGATGTTGATTTCACAGATCCTTCAAACTAGCTCTAAGTTTTGTATGTACTCTCGACATTTCTGTTAGTGATGTTTGTAGGTATGCACAGCTTTTGTTATGGTTTGTACCTGTAAATAGATTGTTAAGTACTGTGTAGAAATTGTAATAAATGAATAAAGGATTTACAAAATTAGAGATTGTCACATGTTATTTAATTACCCACACAATGGGGGAGGGGGGAATCAAGCCAAGGATTTTGTTAGAATTATAACTTGTGTCATTGTGCTGGGGGTAAGAATCACCGATAGTTTTAGTTGTTATAAGCTGTCATGCCTCTACTGTTGCCTCTTGGAAGCAGACACCAATAATATTCTTCATACTCAAATTACAGGGGTTTGAAGTTTGATAATATGTAAAATTGTAATAAATGAACAAACTACAATAATAGGAATGTATTTTAAATTCATATAACAAAATTAAGAATGTTGCTTTAATGCTTGCCGTTTTAAGTGTCAAATTTAAAATTCACAATTGTGTGTAAATGTTTGTTGTTTATTTGACACTTTAAATGGTCAGCATTCAAAACTTACTTTTTGATATGTTCTATGAGTTTATATAAGATAAATAATTGTAGGGCTTGTTATATCTTCCCTTAAGCAAAGGGAGACAAACTGTTTTTGCATGGGTTTCTTCTTCCAATAATTTCATGTCCTGGAGCATTAACATTCTTTACACATTATATACATTCCTTATAGATAGGCTGAAGCTATTTTGTACATATATCAATGTCTTGAAGACCATGTGTAAACAAAAATGTTAGTGAAAAAACTTTTCTGTCAGAGTTATTTCCCTTTGTTAAAAATGTCTGCAGCTTAAGTTCCTTTAAATTAATATTTGATCTTGAAAAGGATGTGTTTCCACGAATGGCTCTTTTCTTATAGAGTTATTATCCTCTTGTAAGAAATGTTTGTAAGCAGTTTTACATATCGAAATGCCTGTACCATGACTAGAAATTTCTCACTGTTCTGTAACTTCATAAGACCCCACTACACATGATAAGTATGCTTTCAGTTTGCTGAAGGGGAGACACTGGTTTTAGTTGCTCTAGAACAAGAAATTAATTTTTAGCTCACCTGAGCAAAGCTCATGGTGAGCTATTGTGATCCCGTGAGTGTCCGTCGTGCGGTGTGCGTCGTGCGTCGTCAACAATTTAGTGTTCACACTAAATTTCTTAAGCAATCATCTTCAAACTTTATGACAATGTTTATGACCATAATGTTTGATTGAGGTCGATTATGGCTAAGATCCGCCAGTTGGGAAGATCCGTCAATTAGGTCAGGAGTTATGCCCCTTTTACTATTCAAAATATGCCAGATTTCACATTGTTTACACTCTAGCATCTTCATCTTTTGAGCAATCATCTTCAAACTTTATGACAATGTTGTATGACCATAATGTCTCAATTGAGGTCGAATATGGCTGAGATCGGTCAATTAGGTCAGGAGTAATGCCCCTTTTAATATAAAAAAGCCAGATTTCACTTTGTTTACACTTAAGCATCCTTATGTTATAAGCAATCATCTTTGTCAGGTGAGCGACTAAGGACCATCTTGGCCCACTTGTTTCTAGTTACTATTCTGTAAAAGATAATTTCATGGGCTATTCACTTGATTACCTGTTTAATGTCAATGGTTAAATTGTAAATGTGTTGATTTAATGTATGTTTCCTTTTATAAAAATACTATTCAGGTTCTACTAAAGTGGTACTGGAAACGCTATAGCTGACAGAAATACATAAACGAGAACCAGCTCCACATCTGTGTATGTGTGTGTTTGTGTGTGTGTGGTTTTTGCGGTAAAATTTGCATATCGTGTTTGAGTTTGAGTTACTATTTGTGGGTAGTGTTTGGTTTGGTTTTGGGTCTGATATCATGGTTAGTTTCAAAGTTGAACTACATACCGAGGTATATCTCTGAAAATAATACAATTTCAATACTGAATACCAATCAAGATACAAACAGTACCTGTGAGGTATTGGTCACACGTGCATTACTTCGCTTAGATAGAATTGTGCGTGATGGGGTATGTGGGATGAAGTTTCCGGCATCGATTACCTTTGTGTTATACATGCATTCAACAATTAAGCGAGGATTAATGCACATATGAACCATTTCAATATAAAATGCAAAAGTCTAATATATTAAAAGTGAATGCATTTTGGGAAAGGGTTAACACCAGAAGATGTGAGGTTACACTATGTACCTAATTTTAATGGGCTATAATGGGGATGAGTCTTTAGAAAAAAGGTTAACAACCATATTTTGGTCCATACATATAATTTTCGCACTTTGGTTTCACAACACCGAAGTTATATCTCAGTTTGGTGTTGGACACCAATGCTAAATTGACACCATAGGGCATTCCTACGGGACTTTTCTAATGCACGTTTTTTTTTTTAATTTTTTTTTTTTTTCTCGTATATATCTTCGATTTTATTATTATACTGAGTAAACATTACCGTTAATGAAGATTATGTAATCTCTTTCAATACGTGTACATTCGAAAATATTCTTTTCCACAATTAAAACAATTTTCATACATACCGGGTAATTCATTATAACCGCCGCTTTGTAGTCGTTGAAGTGTTAGACCCTATGTAGTAATCATTCAATTACCCCGGAGAAGTCAAGCAGAAAAGACTTTGGATGTAAATATCAGAATCTTACATATTTTTGTGATAAACTGAAAAAAATAACGTAGTATCGTTACAATAATGGTACTTGATAAGTCGGTTAATGGGTATTTACGCTATAGGCTATTAAGACCTCTGTACATTACTACGATCAGAGGTCACCTTCAAACATAGATTATAGATTCACATTCTCTGTAAAATTAAAGCCATTAATTCCACTAGTTAGTCCCATGGTGTTAGTGAAACTAATGGTCATTGTTGGCTTTGTATCTCAGGCTGCTTTCCGTTCAGAAGAAAACAAAGCGACCATTAATGGATATGAATCTTTCATTGTAATATATTGATGATGATATAGTAATCAGTGGGTTTAATGTTCATTATACGTCGTTCACAAAACTTTCCCATTTTCCACCTTAACGAGGTACGATAGACACGACTATATATAGTGACGCTCAAACGTATTCAGTAAATTACATGTATTTATTGATCAATAAGGTTTGTGTGAACCAGAATATATGCAAGATATAATGTATCGCCGTCGATGAGAATTATATTGTAAGTATTTCACGTTTTACAATACTTTTCTTTTCATATAAGTTGGTGAATAATTTATTCTTTTTGGTCAAGACTTAAATGAATAAATAAAAGACTTCAATCAATCCTCGAGTGAATAATGATACAACATATCACGCCATAGTGTGATAATCACAGATTTTGGCACCACTTCTACCTACAATACATAACGCTAAGTAATATTTTGATATTCAATAAAACGATACTTTTTCTTGGCATCCAGTATATTACGACTCCTAGCCGTTACAAATACAACAAGACTAATTTTTGATGCAAAGCATCAAAGACGCCGTGCATGTTTTTGAAGCACGACTTAAATAAAGCAAAGCCCTACAGAAAAGGTAAAAAATATATATTCAGAAATATGGAACAAAAAGTACATCATTATGTGATGATGATTTGAGATGCCATAAATAAAACTTATCTAATGGTCAATGAAGATACATTTTACAACAGGTAATTCCTTTCTTATATAAGTATTGGAATAGTTATAGGGTCTGCAAGATGCATGCAGATTCCAGACAGTAAGCTACTAAGGCAGTATTAATGTCAATGTAAAAAATCATCATCAGCAGCAGCAGCAGCAACAACAACAGCAAGAAGGACAATGATGAAGAAACAATTCAGAACAGATCAGTTTTTTATTTGGTAAAGGATTTAGGTACAGGTCCCGGTATGAATTAACAATCTTCCCGATAGTTATTACTCTCCTTGGTAACGTAGCGTGACGTATGAGTATGCCATTCGTTGAAGATATGTATAAAATTAAATATATATATTTACAAAGCTTTACAACATAAGCTATGTAACGTTCAGTTAAATTTACCCATTGCAAACACTATACAAACTGGGAACGTACACTGGGAGGGCCTGGGCCGTAAATTAGACATGTCCGCTACGGTTTGTGCGTTTTTACCCTTTCTACATTATGCTGTAATACTTATTTTTAAACTGCTGTTTCATTAAAAAGTTGACGGTTTGTATCTAAAATCTGAATATTTTAAGATCTCAAAACATCTTCCATTTTCTTCTGAGCTTTAATGAATCAGGTTGCCTTGCAAGGTCCGTTAACCAAGTTTTAAAACCCGTTGCCTACGAAGTCATCAGAAATACATTGTATGTGTCCAGTTTCTTTTTAATAACAATAGAAGACTTGCATATTTTGGATCTTGTTATTTTTTTTCATCGTTTAATGCAAGTAATTGATTCATAAAGTGTTGTTGTTTTTTTAAACATATCACATGTTTTTATTTTACAATAATTACAGTGGTTGCTCCCTTTTTTTGGATTATGTGGCTCCATTGGCAAAATCATAAATCTATTCCATACTGACGCCGCGTTGTCAACAATGGTGACCGTGACATACGAAACACCTCATAAATTTAGAAAACATGATATAGACAGATCTGTGGCCCAAGAAAATATGTGCAGCTCTGAGCATAGATTGATTTTACAATTAATTCGTTCTTATTCAATTATAAACCCAACCATCTTTTTCTCTCTCTCTCTCTCTCTCTCTCTCTCTTTGAAGAGCATAGCAAATTAATTTGGCAGTGTTTTTGATAACATTTGGCAAATGAAGACATTAATGAAATGAATCTGTTACAGTTGTTGCAATAACACAGTATATAAACGAGCCTACGTCCGGTTTTCGCAAGAAAGGTACAAGTTAAAATATATAGACTCCCAAGAAAAGTACAGTGGTCGGCAGTAGTAAGTGCTTGTAATCGCAAGACAGGGTATACATTGAATTATAAAGGCTCGCAAGATATGGTACAGTGATTTCGTTTATATACTGTGAATAATATACCTGTAAAATATCTGATTCGAAATTCCCGATATTAAGGGCAAACTAATAAAAAGTGATACTCATTTTCATATATCCAACAGCCTCAATTTCTAAATTATGGCTTCATAGGCAAAAACGTGTAAAAGCAAATCACTATTTATTTTCGGAAATAAAAATCAAATATGGACCTTTTTTCAGTATAATGCCATGATAGTGAAAATAAATTAATCTATTCGGCACCCGAATTTGAAAAGAAAAATGTATCTAAAATTCGCTGTTTAATGTTATTGATTGATAATGGAACTTCTTCTTGGTTTATCAAGATGTTTCCATGTCCGTATGAATCTAGTATTATTTTTACATGTCATGCCCATTTCTCATCGTTGTATGTATTTTGCCTTTCTGTGCATAACAAATCTTTTTAATGACGGAATCACAAGGTAAATTTAATAGTTAAGCCAATATTTAATTTGTTTATCCAAAGACTTAATAACCTAACGAGGATCTGCAACTCTGATATAGATAAAGAACAAGTCAAGGGAAGCTCTCGTTAGGTTACGTGTATGATCATGTGACCGCGATATAACCTGAGATGTGTAAAATTGCTCATATCAAGTATGAATATACAGAGTTTTCTCTTCAATTTACTGCCGATTAATTAAACCAAATATGACTGTATATATCTCATTGTTCCTCCCCATGGAACATCTATAGTCGTTCCTCGCTACTTGCCGGATATAAGACTAGCATCTGAAAATATGTTTGTCCGCTCAGTACTGTGTGTTATTCAGACTTTCGATGAGACTGGGACCAGCGTGCAGTTACGTAATACCTCGATCCGCCATTTTAACGACCTTTTTAGCTTTTTTGATGACGTGCAAGTTTCTGTAAGCCCACATCCTATCAAATGCAACAAACCATACGAAGCGAAGACAATAATTTATTCGGGGGTTACACTTGAAATTGCGGGAAAGACGCCTTCATTCATAATTTCATTCTCTCATTACATGTATTTGGTAAAAATCCTTGGGGTCATGACCTTAATCTCGTAAGTTAGCAGACTCCCCCATTATCTGTTTATGGCAGGGTGTCGGGTTACAATGCTCAGTTCACTCTGGATAATGAGTCGTTTTATACTAAATGGACTTGTCTATAGCTGATAATCTGTTGCTGCTAGATATGGGTGTTAACATAATAAGAAAAATGCATTTAAGCCTCCAGGACCCTCTCTCACTTCGGAGGACCGGGGCACTGACAGGGTGGAATTTTCTCGTTGTATCTTTGTTTGGCGGATTTTTCAGTGTGAATATTACCTTGAAACATCTATTTTTTTTTATTAGCTCACCTGAGCACGTGTGCTCAAGATGAGCTTTTAGGATCGATGAATGTCCGTCGTCCGTCCGTCGTCCACAATTTGTTCGTTTGCACTCTAGCATCTTCATTTTATGAGCAATTTTCTTCAAACTTTAAAACAATGTTTATAACCATAAAATCACGGCCAAGTTCGATTATGGCTGATATCGTACCATTAGGTCAGGAGTTATGCCCCTTTTAAAATTCAAAAAAGCCAGATTTCACATTGTTTGCACTCTAGCATCTTCATTTCTTCAGCAATTGCATTCAAACTTAATGACATTGTTTATAACCAAAAAATCTCAGCCAAGTTCGATTTTGGCTGATATCGGACCATAAAAAAATTCACTTTGTTTGCACTCTAGCATCTTTATTTTTTAGGTCATTGTCTTTAAATTTTATAACAATGTTTATAACCATCAAATTTTGGCTAAGTTGGATTATGGCTGAAATTGGACCCTTAGGTTTATTTCTTATGCAATTGCCTTCAAACTTTTTGTCATTGTTTAAAACCATAATACCTTGGCCAAGTTCAATTATGACTGGAATCAACACATAAGGTCAGGAGTTATGCCCCTTTTAAATTTGAAAGAATCCAGATTGCTCTTTGCACTCTAGCATCTTTATTTCTTAAGCAATTGCCTTCAAACCTTAAGACATTGTTTATGACCAGAATATCTTGGCCAAATTTGATGATGGCTTTAATCAATTTATTATGTCAGGAGTTATGCCCCTTTAAATGTTGAAAATTGCAAGGTTTCACTCTGTTTGAACTTTAATATTTTCATTTTTTAGCACTCATTGTCAGTTGAAAAAAAGGGGGAAAATTAGTAAGATATTATTTCTTTTCTAATATTACACCCTATTATCACATTTATTTATTAATGTACGAAACAATTTTCAGGAAACATATGCTTAAGCATTTTCTCTCTAGCAGTTGAATTCAGGTGAGCGATTTAGGGCCATCATGGCCCTCTTGTTAAAATACATGTACATCGATATTTTTGCAACCGTCACTTTCTAATAAACTTTTTATCTGCGATACAATTTATCGTTAAGTATTTTTTTATTTGTGTCACGGGAGGATTTTTCATTGACTCCCAAATTCAACAAAAAGAGGGCCCTGGCCTCACAGTAGACTGAATTTTTCAAATGCGGCATATATGTTGATGTATGCATAGATTTGCTATGACATGTACGTAAAGTTATGTCATTGATAGAAATAATGAAAATATTATTTATTTCCCATGATAATATGAATTTTTTTACAGCTTGATTTTCGTCAGAAATTTGGTAACGTTACGATCCCTTTGGTTAAACCTAAATAAGTTTTCACTCAATACCTCAAATTTAAGAAATGAACTGGAAGGAACTTTTGGTAGGCTAAATTTGTTAGATCGCACAGCGTCTGCGAGATGTTATTTGTCTCAGCGAGATATCGTTCATATCCCGTTTATCTGGGTTTTTTTTCGTCACGAGAAGTAACGTTATTTCGAATAGTTTCATATACCTGTTGAATAGATCCATGTCTTATTTTATTTTGCGCATATTTATTAATAGTATCCGACCCGACCAAATACTTAGCAGATTTGGGGGAATGTTTCACTGCTTTATTTAAGGATTCAACTTACTCCATTCACGTCTTTGAAATTTGAAAAAAAAAAAAAAAACGTAGACAGACCAACCCGAGCATACCCGAGTCTTGCCGAAGTTTGTAGCAATTAATACAAGACAAGGTTTTGGGTTTTGAAAGTCAATCCTTCATCACGCAATCCATCGACTGAAAATAAATTTGAAATAAATATATCACTTTTTTATTCTCATAACGCAAGACTCGTTAATGAATATATATATATGCTTCAGTTTCCATGACGTATACAAGAATGGCGACTCCTGGGACACTATTTCATCTGGTAACGGTCTGTTATCAAGTCGTACACATCATTGCATTCAATAACGCGGACCTGGAATTTGTTGTGAATACCCAGCAACAGTTCTGCGAAACGGCCCAGCCCTGTCAAGCAAAGATACCCTCCGA
This sequence comes from Solen grandis, assembly GCA_021229015.1. Taxonomy (NCBI): domain Eukaryota; kingdom Metazoa; phylum Mollusca; class Bivalvia; order Adapedonta; family Solenidae; genus Solen; species Solen grandis. Next base: position 27,026 of record JAIFHC010000144.1, on the reverse strand, counting down.
CCATACAGTTTTTGGCCCTTCATTATCCGTCGAACCTCCATTTTTCCCAAGTCGAAGTTGCTGCCGTAACTGTTCATGTGACACCCTTTCATGTGCACTGTTCGACACGTGCTGTCCAGAAATACTCACATCTCTCCCAACCGTACAGGAGTCCATGCAAAGGAAGACGATTCCTTGTGTTGAGTTGCAATTAAAGCCACGAGGCTACACTGAAAGAAAAACGAAGGAGATAAATATTAATAAATGGCTCTACGTCTTTCAAGCCTGTCCAATTCAAAACACCAATGAGGCTCAGAATAACACTCAAAAACAGGACATTGTGTCTAGGTGTGAGCATTTTCATAGCTCAAACAAGTTGGATGAAGTTATTCCTGTTTATGATAAAATAAATGGTAGAGTCTACCAAAACCGTTATTGTGCTATATGTTGGGATGCCCAGCTCTCCGAGCTGAAATACTTTCAGGCGAAAGTAAGCTGTAATGAAAATTCGAATATTTCATTCAACAATGCTGATGACGCGATACAAAGAGTTAGGGAGAATCTTGAATGCAATATAGTCTTTGAAATCAGTGTGGAAAACTCAAAGTTACCCATTTGCTATTCAGATCTTGTCAGTACATGTAACGTCACGGGTCATTGGAATGAGTACATTGAAGTTATAGAGACTGCCTGCCACGCTTACACGTATGTCTATGGTCATAGCGAAATGCTGTATAAGAACGTTTTCTGTTATATTTGCAACACCGATTCAAAGAATGGACCTTACGTGTGTCGTGATTCTGGTGTATTTGTATTTTCTTCTTTTACGGCAATTTTGAAATTTACATCTGATGACAATGATGAACATGCAATGATGGAATCTCCCAGCAAAGGGACATGTCAGTCCGATCAGATCTTTGACATGTTTAAGGTAAGTTGCGGTTAAATATTTCTTTGAATTTGTAATAAAAATGCCTGATAAAATTGTGAAGCAAAATGTAAAATACAGAAAAAAGGTGTTTGCAAAGAAAGATGTTTGTTATTATGCTATTGATGATATATATATGTTATAGTAACCATCTACTGCGTAACATTTTGGTATGTAATAATATACTGATACAAACTGTATAGATATGTAAATAGTAATAATGATAAAACAAATTGATTCTTGCAGCAAGCCTGTAGACAGCTATATTGTCCGGCCATGAGGGAGCTCAATAACGGAACATGCGTTAGCAGCGTGGAGACTCTAGGTGGCGTTTCCTACAGCGCTTATTTGACCTTGACCCCGGAGACACGCCTCCTTGAACACTTGAAAGAGGATGCGTGCCATGAAATACAAGACAAAATTGAATCCATTCTAACGGATATTAATATTGGATATTTGTTGAAAGAATTTAATATTTACGTAAAACGGGAAAATGGGGTAGTAAATATTATTTTGGTTTACATTTTTTTTGTATCAGAATTTACTTTCACTATTAATGTTGATAAGATTGAGAAATTAATTTTGACACTGAAAAACTTAACAACTTTAGACCTCGTGTCTGAGAAAACTGTAACATTCAAGACAAAATTTGAAGTATTCGAAAAAATACAATCAGATACTGGGTTAACATTACATGATACGGCGAATAACCGTTTTTATATTAGCTTCGAGGCTTGTCACTCATATGCAAATAACAGATTTCATGATGAAGGTCTAAGCTTTGTAATAACTGATACTCTTACATGTACGTTTGTTGATATAACATCTGACGAGTTTAACATCACGAAATACAGCTGGGGGCTTCACATTGATGAGTTAGATTCTGAAATTAGCAACAACCATTACATAGATGGAATTGCAAACAATTCTTACTTGGTTTGTCTGGATTATTACGAACTAATGATAAAGCGATATTTTGAAAATCTAAAAAAAGAAATAATAAGGCCAGTAATATTTAGCCTTACCACACAGGGCATTCTCTCATTTGTTTGCACGTGTATATCGTTGGCGTGCTCGTGTTTGACGTTGCTGACCTTTGCCTTATTTAGACAGCTGCGCACGCAACCTGGCCTGAACACAATGGCACTGACGGTCTGTCTTGTAGTCGCACAATCACTATATCAGTTTGGGAGCGGACAGGTGAACAACCTATCAAAATGGGGCTGTCAGGTGGTTGGCATAGCAACCCATTTCTTTTGGCTCATGGTCATGTTTTGGATGAATGTTTGCTCGTTTCATGTATTCTGGGTATTCACCCGCTTAAATGTTCACCCTAAAGGACCTCCTAGAATTGCAATAACATTGAGATATTGTGTGTATTGCTTTGCGCTATCGGCATGTTTCGTTGCAATCAATATTTTAACTATTGGGTTTGAATCAAACTTTATTGACATTGGTTACGGTTCTAGCTTTTGTTACATTTCAAGGTCCGTTATGGTTGGTTATACATTTGCCCTCCCGGTTGGCATCGTTGTCATAATCAATATTGGCCTCTTCATTGTCGTCGTGGTCAAATTAATTCGATCAAAGCTGGACCCTGCTAATTTGTCTACAAACAGAAATTATTTGAAAATTTACGCTAAGCTCTCAACATTGACTGGAATGACTTGGTTGTTTGGTTTCTTATACATACTGACCAATGTGTCTGTTTTTGAAATTGCTTTTATAGCCTTTAATTCTAGTTTAGGAGTGTCTCTGTTTCTTGCATTCATATGTAAGAGAAGCACGCTTACACTGTATTCAACAAGTTTTGCCTCTGAATCGACAAAAAGCGAATCGAATTAAATATGTATGCCTGCATGTCAGTCAGGCCTCAGTGTTCAACAATATTGTATATAAATTTGTGATTTCATTCACAAATGAATTCTGTGTTACCAAAAGAAATGTGTTAAGTGTATATATATATATGAACACTGAGGACATCTTTCAAATCATTGGTATACGTTGCTGCAAAGCACCCACATTGTCTGGTGTTTTATGTAGATAAAACACAATACTTACTGAAAAAAACCAACGCATTTGCAGAAGAATCTATACATGTCTCTTGCAAATATATATTTAATTTGATTTGAATTATTTTATCTAAATCTCGGTTGTTTGTTGTTGTTGTTGTTTTTTTTTTTCATCCAAACATACCTATAAAAAATTTCTCTCTAAAATACTTCTCAGTATATTAAGGAATGTTTTATCTAAATCCTATGTAAGTTATCAAACATATAATACGACTTCTATATCCATTTCACGAAAACTTACAATAATAATAGTAATAATAATAATAATAATAATGATGATGATGATGATGATGATGATGATGATAATACATTTTCTATTTATAGAAGGTAACTCGATAAGAATTACAAACAATGTTAGTAAAACTTCTTTATACGAGGCTTTCTGATATCAATATTTTATACAATAGTGAAAAAAATAGTCTTTACCATTTACATCATAGAAATTATATTGCATATTCATGACCAAATAAACTGTAATTCAGCAATAGCCATTAAATGTTTCACACAATGAAAGCTCTTGAGCTACAAAACTATAGGAGCAAACCGAGAAGACCCTGATCTGACGGCACCCTATAGAGGCTGGTCTGGGTCAGAGGTCAAGGTCACAGTCACTTTCATTTTGTAATCAGGTTACGATTGGGAACAGCATAATTATATTATTCAGTTGATAAACACCTCTTTTATTGTTTTATTTTGCATCATATATCAGAAAAAACATCAACTTCTCTGATTTCATCTGCTCAGAGCAATATTCGGCGAAAAGGGCTATTTTCGAAAAGAGCTACGACAATAGAGTAACACGTTACGTGTTAAAGTTGACCGCTTTGCAATAAATGTAATGATATGGTCGCACGTGTTTTATTTTATTTTATTAATAATCCAGTCATTGCATTTCGACCCTCCGCCAATTACAACCTAGGCCTACATGGCGAAGAATAATATAATGTATAGTTATGTTTTATACTGAGAAGCAGTCAGAAAACAGTCGCTTAGTCTTTGTTATTTAACAAAAGCTAAGTTTTAATTAATTTCATAGACAAAGCGACCATCTATAATAAAATTTCACATGCGCACCCATGCCATTGCAGATTGAAATATGTTTCATAAAATAAACACACATACATATCATATTACATACATCTACATGTATGAAAAGTAATATTCTTATTAATTCATTGAATATTTCAAGGTAATTATCTACGTCCTGCAAGATGCACAATGCGGAGATAGACTCGTATTAAATAACTTATATATGGGGACACACACACACACACACACACACACCCCGAGTATTTCAGTCTTAAAGCGACGCCCATCTAATTACAGGTGAAGAGTGGCATCCTGGTGGAACCCCCGCCTTACTGCAAGCCAGCTGGAAGGCTTCCTTGAATTCCCTACCGGGATTCGAACCCATATCAATGAAGGGCTGTGCGATATTAGCTCAGTGGCTTTACCTGCTCGGACTCGAAGACACGTACACACATGAGAGAGAGAGAGAGAGAGAGAGAGAGAGAGAGAATGAGAGATTTATCTTTTAAATTTCTCTAGTTTTCGAACAAAAATATATAAATAATATTTATAAATATATTAAATATATAATAATAAATAAGATTTGGGTGTTTTTTTTTGTTTCAAAATTATATGATGCTGAAAATATTCTATATTCGTTGAAAATTCCATTTTCTAAATCCATTTCTGCACATGATATATTCGTTTTTATGTTCCTATAAAAATTAAATTCAAACGTATACATCTCATATTATGTGATATATTCAATTCATGTGCGTGATATTTTCGACCGAATACATCACACGTGTGATATATTCAGTCGAATTTTTCACTCGTGCGACATATACTTCCGTGACATTATACGGTTCAATATAGCATATCTTACCTTCGTATTGTCAGATATTTTTATGCACGTTGTTTTGTTTGAAAATGTTAAATATATAGGTGACGTAATCCTTATATCCCGTTTTATCCTGTCATCATCTTACTTATCTAATACTTCATAACTGGGGGCCGCCGTGGCCGAGCGGTTACAGTCGTGGACTACAAATCTCTCAGCCCCTCACCGCTGTGGGTTCGAATCTCGGTAGTGACTTCGGATTTTTCATGTGAGGAAGCCTTCCAGCTGGCTTGCGGTAGGTCGGTGGTTCTACCCGGGTACCTCTGTGTACTCGGGCTCTTCCTCCACCTGTAATTAGCTGGACGTCGCTATATGATTGAAATACTATCGCAGTGACGGTAAACCCCAATACAACAACAACAACTTCATAACTGTTATTCTGTATATTTGAAATATAATGTATAACTATGTATCTTTTATTCGTTTACACATAGAACGATCATGAGTTTATATCACGAATGTACACAAATGATTTTAGCTAGACACAAAGAAAACAAAATTTAAGTGAAAAGGTACTGTTATAATTGTATGGGCATCTTTTTGAACAGTTTTTTCTGTGATTCGATTAAAATCCTGATTAAAAAAACAAAGACACTGTTTTTGTTATTGTTTAGACCACCAATCCTGGGCAGTGATTGATGCGGAGCGAATCCACTGCGCCGGAGTTTAACTTCGGTTGAGAATTCGTCCGGAAAGTGCTGCCCAGCGACTTACATTCTTAAACATAAAAAATGCACAAATCGTGCATTAAAAGAAAAGTCATAGTTAACTGTTTTTGTTGTTGTTGTTGTTGTTTTTGTTGTGTATTTTTCCTGCGTCATCTCTACCTATCTCACCCGTTGAGACGAGACTTTTTATAAACACACACAGAATGACATAGGTTATGTTCAGTCGACAAGGTAAGTAAGCATCTGATTTACCATTTGAGTCACGATAGTCATCGGTGGATGGTTAGGCTTAACTTCCTTAGCAACCGTCATATCTTTGTTGTCAAGGTAAATAATCTTGTCGAGCAACCCTTTAAATTCTTCCAGCATGATAACCCGATATAAATACCCATAATAATCACTGATTTGCGACAATATGTTAAAAGTGTGCGGACCTTTTACTAAAATAGTGGCATTTTTATTGTATTCAATGATCTTTTCTATGCTTTTTCGCACGTGGGCCATTCTGTCCCGGAACACGTGATGATGGACAGCGGTCACATGACAAAACATGTGTATTACGAAAACAGTGTTTATTTCTGTCGCGTGACGGGCCATGTATCCTGCTATAGACTGAATCGCAAAGCGCCCGTAACCGATATTTCCAGGGTAAGCATGGGGTATCCATTCGACAGTCAGGTTCAGTTGCTTGTTGTAGCATAATTTATCTACATTCATAGTGTCTCTTTCATTCGGATGAGACGGTAAACAGTTGAAGCGGTCCGAAATGTCGAAATACCACTGACGGGATGTAGAATCTCCAAACAGTGCGATCTTCTTGTTTCTCAAGAACTTTGTATACAGTTCTTGGGCTGGGGCTTTACAGTGAAGGATATTCCACTTGTTGTTATAGAAATAACCTACTGGTGATCGCATGGTCCATAATTTCTTTCGGTCATAATTTACACAAGTCGGTCGCAGATCTTTCTCGTTGGTTTTCATTCCTGTCATAAAAAGAACAAACAGAATGATAGATAATTATAGAAACAAATCAAAAATACTCAAATACGTATTTTCAGATTCTGATTCATGCATAAACCTTCCTTCTAGTAATGTTTTTGAAATACTTATCACATACATGCGACACGGCATCGTCGGGTACCCATGTCTTATTTACCGTTATCTAAAACATAAATGCAGAGTAGCGGAATAGTAACGCATTATGTCCGGTGATGGAAAGAAACCTCTTTGTTAGTTTATTATTTATTTAGGGGGGGGGGGGATATCCGTCAGTTCATTATTTCTCTTTCTAATTGATATTTCACAATGCTTATATCATTTTTGCGATGCTTATTATGTTTGCAAAATTCTTATTGCATTTTCAAAATGCTTATTACAATCTTGATATTGTTAATTAAAAAATCGAGTTTATGTTAAAATTTTAAGTTTGGAGTTATCGTTCGTATTAATACACATTCTAAAATGTAGATTCTATACTTTAGTTTTCACTTGTTTATTTTTAACTTTTGATTTACATTTAAGATTGAAAACGTTCGTTTTAATCGGAAAGTATTAACTATTTGCCTTTTTTTTATTTTGAAGAAGAAGAAACAAAGACACGTGAAAATTTAACTTCGAAAACAAATTTTCACATACAACAACGAAAGATAGAATTGACATTGTTACTGGCAGATATTCCGCATGTCGTATTAACCGATAGGGGGCGCTGCTACAGAACAGGTGTCAGGTTGGGCAGAGGCTCTACATAAATGGTATGCATAAGGTCAATGTTGATTTCAGTATATTCATAAATGAGTGATATCATTCATATACTTATGGTTGAAAACCTGAGCCCGGGTTGAGATCTAATCCTTCTTAAAGACGGGCTGATGTTTTCATCGGACCAGTCTTTCCATCTTTACCATATATAAATATGATATTACTTATATATCTAAGCCCAATTTCAAATTTGTAATAAGCATTTTGAAAATGTAACAAGAACTTTGTAAATATAATAAGCATGGTAAAATTTGCAATAAGCATTGTGAAACCTCAATTAGATAAGGAAATGAAATGGCGGATATCCCCTCCAGATATTTATTGGTTTTAACGTCCCGCCGACACTATTTCAGTAATTTTGCGTCTATGTCTACTTTAAGCATATTTAGTGCTGCAATACTGCAGTATCACGACGTAGACATGTGACATGATACCACACCCAGTCGCCTTATCCTGACACTGGAATAACCAGTCATGAAATTACCGTGCTGAGCGCCAAGAAAGCAGCATTTTCACGACTTTCATATGTCATGGCCGGGTATCGATTCCGGGCCGGACGCTCTAACCACTCGGCCACCAGGACCGGTAATATTGATAATCTTGATTCCCTTGATATTTCGCCTTATCACAGAGTCACACTCTTTAAAAAAAAAGATTAATATATTATACTCGTGTTCAGTAGTTATTGGAAACATGTGACATTGCGGCAGTGATCTTTTGTTTAGCTGTATCTTGAATCATATTTTAGCAAATATCGTTTACTGAACATAACTAATAGCAGCTCATTTTAGTTGATATACTGTAACGCATTCCAATATTTTCAAATTCGAGATTTTGTGTTACCAGCAACCGTTATTATAAGTTACACTGTAACTTTGAAGGAGGCTTGAGTTAGGTTTTGAGTATATACGTGGTGTATGAATCCATGCTCTAAAAGGTGTAAGGTTTATTTCTTACTAGCTAGCTGTAATTCTTGAGAGATTTTTTAAATAACACAAATAAGTACAATTTTATTTGAACACTCTTCAACATGGAAAATTAACGTAACTCATAACTTTTAACTTATTCTACATAATGTAAAAAAGTAATGTATCATTTTTCTAATTCCTGTACAAAAACAAAAACAAGAGGATCATAGAGGCCCCGGATCGCTCACCCGAGTATAGGGTTACCAAATGAATATCTGTACTAAATATTTTGAAATCTGGCCAATAGTTTTGAGGGATATGATTTTAAAAGTTTTCTCTTTTTCTTTCTATTACCATGGCAACCAGAATTCAACATGGATAAAGTTTCTTATAGGAACTTTTGTGAAGGTTCACCCAAGGATCAACTCTGCCAAGTTTAATCAAATTCTGTCCAGCGGTTTCAGAGGAGATGTCGTTTAAAGTTTTCACTAAATACATTTAAGGCAAATTAGCCCCTGTTTTATTACGGATTGGAATAATTTTAGCAATCATGGTAGAGGGTTACACAAGGAACATCTGTACTAAAACATTTTGAAATCTGGCCAGTAGTTTTGAAGAAGATGATCTTGTCAAGGTTATTTTAGCAACTTTTGTTAAGGTTCACTCAAGGATCATCCCTGCTAAGTTTAATCTTGAATCCTTTCCAGCGGTTTCAGAGGCGATGTTTAAAGCAAATTGTTGACGACACACGACGACGGAAGCCGGACGCAGGGTGATCACAAAAGCCCACCTTGAGCACATAGTTTTCAGGTGAGCTAAAACAATTGCGTTGAATATGGAAGTAACAGAGGGAGAATGAACATTTAAATGCAACTAAACTTAAATTGAACATTACATTCCTTTGGTTTAACATATAACATATCCTACCTTTTATTTTTACGTTGAAAGATGGTTGTATATGCTCACCATTTCTGAAAATAAAATAAACCAGCATTGTGTTCACAGGACATATATGCCCCCGCTGTAAATTATACCTCTCTCGAGACCGTTTGATGACCTACTATCATGTAGTGCGTTTTGCATTGCAGTCACATGAAAATATTTACCTATTTGCAATGATTACTTAGAAGAATTCCCAACAAATAATTCCTGCTTCCGTTTCTCCGAGAAAACTTAAAATAACCAGAAATAATAAGTGGTTGTGTCGGAAAAAGGGGACCAGAAATGATATAATGAAACATATAGAGTCATACAGTAATAGTTTTAGTGAGACTCGGATGATTAAACATAAAACTTAAGTGCTTTATAGATCAATTAATTATAGTCCTTGTAATACATAGTTCCCTTATTGCCACATTTGTATGAAATCCTGATGATGCTTTCTTTCAGCCTGATGATGACGTGGCATATTTTAATGAAAGGATTATTAAAAATGAAATTCAAGCAATTTTTAGCGAACTTGATAAAAGTATTAACAGTAATGAAATTATAAGTGCAATTAAAGAATTAAAAACAAACAAAAGCCCAGGTCCAGATAACTATCTGATTGAATATTTTATACACGGAGAAGCAATTATTTTACCGTATTTATTTTCATTATTTAACACAATATTCAAAATTGGCCATTTTCTCATTTTCTGGTCAGAAGGTTATGTAATTCCTTTGCATAAGAAAGGACCAGTTAATATGCCTGAAAATTATAGAGGTATTACTTTATTAAGTACTCTGGGTAAATTGTTTACACGTATCATAAATAAAAGGTTACAATCATGGGCTGAAAAATATAACGTATATGTGGAAGCTCAAGCAAGATTTCACGGAGGTATGGGTACTACAGATAAAATATTTGTATCACATGGATTGATATCTCACATGATCAATAATGGTAAAAAATCATCTTGTTGTTTTATTGATTTCAAAAAAGCTTTTGATTACATCGAAAGAAATAGTTTATGGTATAAATTAATCAAATTTGGTATAAGAGGTAAAATGTTTAAAGTTTTGAAGAGTATTTATGAAAATGTAAAATCACGTGTTAAGTTTAAAAATATGTTAAGTAATGATTTTTCCTGTAACTTAGGAGTACGTCAGGGAGAATTTTTATCACCATTTTTGTTTTCTATGTTTCTTAATGATTTGGAAGAGCATTTAATACTGGATGGTTTCATTGGTATTGACTTATACATGACAAAACTATTTCTTCTTCTTTACGCCGATGTTATGGTTGTATTTTCAGAAACTGAAGAGGGGTTACAGAAGGGTTTAGATTGTTTGCATGATTATTGTTGTAGGTGGAAATTAGTAATAAATGTCCACAAAAGGAAGGGTGGGGGTTTACTTGGATTTTAATGGAGATATTGTGGGAATAGTCAAACAATTTTCATATTTTCAAATTTTATTTTCTCAAACTGGTTCATGGAGTCAGGCACAAATTGCATTATGATATCAGAAAAAGCATAGAAAGCTATTTTTGCATTAAATAAATATTTAATTACATTTACAGATGTTAATGTAAATCACAGACTTGAATTATTCGATAAGTTAATACTCCCGATATGAAATTATGCATATGAGATCTGGGGATTTCATTCAGCAGGAAACATAGAGCGTATACTTACTATATATTGTAAGCGAGTCTTAAATGTTAAAAGATGTACGCAAAATGATTTTGTGTATGGAGTACTAGGTAGATCAGAGATAATTTATGACATATATTTTAAAATAATAAAATACTTGTTCAAAATAACTTGTTCAAATGAAATTAAATAGTTTGCCATTGTTTAGAGTGTATTAATGAAGGATGCTGAACTTTTTCCTAATAAAGTATCATGGGTTACACTTGTCAAGGATATGTTATCTAGAATGGGTTTCCTTGATGTTTGGCTAGCTCAAGGTGTTGGAAATATGGAACTTTTTCTGACTATTTTCAAACAACGTTTAAAAGCCATAAATATTCAATCATGGAATGACAGATTACAAAATTCTTCAAGAGCATTTTTTTTTATAAAGAAATTAGCAAACACGAGTTTCAGTTTTATTTATCAAATGTGTCTATACCAAAATTTAGAAATGCTAGGCCAGCAAGTATTCCCTATAATGATAGAAAATGCACAACATGTAATATTGTGGAAGATGAGCATCACTTTCTGTTAGGATGTAAGTTATATATTAGTTTACGCAAACAATTTATACCACGATTCTATTGGTTTCGCCCGACGTGCACAAATTAGTTCAATTATTTGAATCAACAAATGTAAATACTATTAAGAAATTGAGTATATATATATATATATATATATATATATATATATATATATATATAAAGCTTTCGAGATAAGAAATTCCATAATTTGATATTTTATATGATATGCATTTGATATTGTATATGATGTGTGTATGTCAGTTTTATGTAAATGTGGGTGTGGATGTGAATTGCATTTATGGTCTATATGTATACAATTCAAAATCAGCACCTTCACCGCCAAATTGTATCATAATAATGTCCGATTTATAATAGGTCTCGTAATATTACATAAACACAAGCATTATCATTATCTACTTATTTTTTTTATAACCGGTCAGTTAATAAATGTATTTGTGTATGCATTGTCAAATCTAAAGCAGCAGTTTTATTTATATGTATTGTGTAATGTTGCCATGTTACGTCATGTACTGTTTATGTATGATGTATATTGTTACGTTGGCACAAGGCCTATTGACTTATGAAATAAACTTTCTTCTATGAAATTCTACATCAAAGGCCTTTTTGGATTCAGAAGACAGTTTCGATAAAACGATACTACTTGTTCCCAGAAAAAAAAATGTAGTTATATTGAATTTGTCAGTATAATGAACTTTAGTCTCGTTTTAATTTAACTGTTTATCTAAAGGCATGCGCGCCTAATGCAGTTTCTAACTATAACTAGCCATGAGAATTTTCTTAAACTTTGCATGATGAAAGAGAATTACACTGGAAACAAATTTATGGGAAAAATTGGGGGTCACCATTCTTCTTTTTGAGTTATCTGCCCCTGAACGTGACATTTTTTTTTTGCTCCTTTCTGTCATTTTCAAGGGCAGATTACTCAATATTATGGACTAGCAACACCTTTAATTTCAACTCGATGTTTGGTACTATATTCCCTGTCACTGTGTAAAAGTTTTAGAAACTCTATGGAACAGAATTTATACTATACAATGTAGTCGCATACGCAAATATATAGAAATATTTTTTTTTTTTAAAAGAAAAGAAAAACGCAGTTTATTTGCTGAAGCATAGTGAACAAGAAAATGTGTCTCTGAGACACTATTGTCATGCCGGGATATCGTCAGAACCAAATATGTGCTTATATTTTTAAAAGATTATATAATCATTTACATTTTTACAAAGTTTTATGATGATGTGAACTAAAAGAAAAAGAAGTTTAAACATAGAGGTAAACCTGGAACAGAATAACCAGTTTTACCAAGTCACAAGCATAAAATTAAATAAATACTATCGGTAAATAATCCATATCATGATGTACATATATATCAAGTTTCAGGAAGATGTAAAGTCATCTTCCTAGGGGGAAAAAAGCTTAAACTCAAATGCAGAACAACCGATATTACCATGTTCATCCAACTGTGAAATATAGGTCACAGCTATCTATTTTCATAAATATCAAAACGTATTTATCATGATGTACATGTGTGTGTCATCTTCATAGAAAAAAAAGTTTATGGCAGGACAATCAATTTTACTATGTCCATCCAACCAAGAAATATAGGTCACAGCCATAAATCTGCATAGATTTTTAATAGATCATATCACGATGTGCATGTGTACTTAGTGTCATCAAGATGTGAAGTCATTTTCATAGAATAAAAACTTTAACACAAAGGTAAACCTGAGGCAGAACAATCAATTCTATCATGTTTATCCAACCATAACTTTGCATAAATATTAAATAGACCGCATTATGATGTACCTAGTTTCATAAAGTTATGAAGTCATCTTCAAAGAAAAAAAAAAGATTAAACGCAAAGGTAAACATGAGGCTGATCAATGAATTTTATCATGTTCATCCAACCGTGAAATAATGGTCAAAGCCATAAATCTGCATAAATATTACATAAATCATATCATGATGTACATGTGTACCTAGTTTCATTAAGATATGTAGTCATCTTCATAGAAAAAAAGCTTAAACACAAAGGTAAACCTGAGGCAGAACAATCAATCTTATTATGTTCATCTAACCGTATAATAATGGTCACAGCCATACACATACATAAATATTAAATAGATTCTAGCATGATGTAAATGTATACCTAGTATCATAAAGTTATGAAGCCATCTTCCTAGAAAAAAAAGCTTAAACGCAAAGGTAAACTTAATGTGTGACGGATGGACGGACGCACAGACTGAAAATCTATATGCCCCAAACGGAGTTGGCGGGGCATTAAAATCTACTACTGAATATAACCATATTGCAATAAGTTGTAATTTCTTTATAATACTAAAGCAAAATGCAACATTTATTAATTGTAGTGAATTTTATATCTACATTTAGAATCATTAGTTTTTAATATTATTATAATATAGTTATTAATAATTTTTTTGAAAAATGTCAGTCATGAATTTCTGTGTTTTGTTCTCTTTTAATAGTTGTATACGGTTACTAGGATTAGCACAACCATATTTCATCAATGCACTGGCCTTGTTAATCTGATGAAGTGTCTTTTCCTCCTGCTGTGACAGTCGTGTCAACATTTACATTTTTATTTACTATTGTTACAAGGAAACATTAAAACAGGGGAGGTAGATGTATATTACACTAAGCATAAGTAATGGAAATTCCTTGAGGAAATAATTTATTTCAATTAAATAAATTTTCAAACAAAACTTTAATTCGTCCGTCTCGGTTCGTCCTATTTACACAACGCAAACATTGACTACGACTGGCATATATCTGTTAATATAAGTAAAACTTAAGTTATGGTTTTTAATAGAGGAAACAGAAGAAGTCGTAATATTGACATAAAATATACAGGTATTACATAAGAAGTTGAGGATCAGTTTACATATCTTGACGCAACATTGTCAGCAAATATTAGTTTTTATGAAAATAAAAAGAAAACATTAGCAGAACATGCCTCTAAAGCATTGTACTCATTAAGTAGACTTTTTGATAAAATATCTATCAATATAGTTGATAAAATTAAATTGTTAATTTACGGATTTAGAGTGTCGGTGTACGGACCTTTGGTAAAGGCCAATTCCTCAAAAGAGACATAATTCAGACGAAATTGACATTGAATTCCGAGTTATATGCTTACCACGCATGCTCCCATGACTTACAAAAAATACTGGTTTCAGAGATTTAATACTCATTAACCAAGTATTTAAATTCAAATTCGGCGAATTTATATCCCCCGCCGAAAAATGCAAATTTAGGAAGCGGAAAAACAATAACAACAACAACAACAACAACATTGCACTTCACTTCAATAACGTGGGCATGTTACGAAGTTCAGAACTTATCTTAGTGAAGGTTTACTACTGATGATTATGAACACTGCGAAAAAGATGAAACTAAATCTTCACTGAAATAAATGAATTAGAGATGATTAACATAAGTGTATGAAATTTTAAGTAAAGCAACACTGCCAATAATATACAACCAAAAAGATAATAGGTGTTTCATGGTCAGTTGGACAATACTTACTTAACACAGTGTTTGTGAGAATTCAACTTATAACCTCGTGACCTTGACCTTTGAGGTACATACACAAAATCAAAAAGGTTTCCTTTTACTTATAAGCAACAATTGTGCAATATTTAATACAAAAGAGATCTTTAGAGTTTTCAGCCGGATAATACTTCCATAACACATTGTTAAAGATAATTTATGACCTTGTGACCTTGACCTTTGAGTTACAGACCCCAACATCGATAGGGTTCTTCTACTAGTCATACGTAACTATTTTACAAGGTTTGAGACCTAGGAGTCAGTTAGATTTTGAGTAATCAGTCGGTCAATGCTTAATTTACACAGAGTTTGTGATAATTTAAATTATTATCTCTTGGGGTTGACCTTTGAGGTACAATCCGAAAATCAATATGAGTATTCTTCTAGTCATAAACAACAACAATACCAAGTTTGAGATCTCAGGCTCAGATAGAACTTAAGTTATCACTCGGACAAGACTTTCATATAAAATATGTTAACGGGTGACCTTTGAGGTTTTGACACCAAAATCAATAGGGGTCTTCTGCTAGTCATAAGCAACAACCATACAAAGTTTGAGATCTCACGATCAAACAGAACTAAAATTATCACTCGGACAAGACTTTCATATAAAAATATGTCAACATATGACAGTGCGACCTTGACCTTTGAGGTAATTACACCAAAATCAAAAGGGGTCTTCTACTAGTCATAAATAACAACCATATTAAGTTTGAGACTTAAGGGTCAACTAGAACTTAAGGTATCACTCGGTCAAGGTTTAGTCTACCGACAGAAGGACCGAATGACCAACCGAAATGTACAAAGCAATATGCTTCCTCCCTCTTCTTCAAAGTGGGGCATAAAAATAACATAGGGCAATAACTCAAAAGTTATCAAGTGAAGAGTTAAAGTTCCAATGGACTTCATCACGCCTTAATGACATATATGCACATTTGAGGTTTAACATTGATACCTCAAATACTAATAGGAAAAATAGCAAAAGGAAATAACTCAAAGTGAAGGGTTACAGTTCACATGCACCGCACTTCTAATCAATGAGATGTAACTACAACTGAAGTTTAATATTGATACCTCAAATACTTTTAGAGGTATAGGCCAAACAAAAATTAAATAGGAACAAGTAGAAATTTTTATGCTAAAGCATCTGAATATGTATGAATGTTGAAGTATTGTTCATATAAACCATTCGTGATCGTGTTAATACAAATCAGCTTATCAAATATATAAAACCCAACAAGCAAATACATTAGAAGCGCATTGAACTTGTTTAACAAAATAAAATCGCATGAGAAATGTGGCCTGTAGAGATTACACAAAGTTTTCCAATTATTTGATCTCGTGACTTAGTTTTTGAATCTAAGTTACTGTGATTGAACTAAGCCTAGATATAATCAAAATGAACAAGCTGACATTTTTATTTAACGAGAAATATGGCATGTAGATGGTAAACAAGATTATGCGGACCAACCAACAGACGGACAGACCAATCAAGAGGATGACTTCTATTTACCATCCAAACCTTCGTTTTTGGGTATATAATAATGAAATTACAATACTGACAGTACAGTAATTAAAATACAATACTGTAAAGCATGACTACACAGCGTTGACCCTGTGTAATATCTATAAAAATATATGAATGATAGATTAAAAATTAAAAATGGCAATAGCTAACTAATATAACAGGCAACATATTTTTTTTATTTTTTTTGTTTTGCGACAGAGCTTGCCTATAAAACATCCCTCTTTCCGTCTTTTAATTTGGACAAATCCATCTATTTCTTTTGAAGCTTTAGGAGTTATGCTCCCGACAAATATTAACAAATATTAACAAGAGCGCTGGTTCGCAAAATACGCCCGTCCTACCATTTTATCAATTCAAGGGTCATAACTCTATAGTGGGATATTCTGACTGGTTTTCAAACTTGATTGAGATTCTGTGCCAATACTCATTGTGACAAAGTTTGGTAAAGATCGGTTAGCGTTTGTCAGTGTTAGAAAGCAGACACTGTAAATTTTGTGAGATTTTCATCAATTAAAGGGCCATAACTCCAGCGTGTTCAAGATATTTAGGCTGCTTATAAAACCTGTTTACAATAGTGTGTCCATTCAAATTGTGACCAAGTGTGAACAAGATTGGTACATGTTTTGTAGAGTAAGAGAGCATACACTGTACATTTAGCTTTTTTTTTTATCAATTAAAGGGCCATAATTCCGGAGTGTCTGGGATAAACTAGCCAGTTATTAAACTTGGCTGAGATATTCTGCCAATATACATTGTGACCAAGTTTGGTAAAGATTGGTTTATGTTTGTTCCAGTTAGAGAGCGGACACTGTTAATTTATCATTTTTCATCAATCCAAGGGCCATAACGCCATCTTACCCATTGGACCAATAGGTCTTCAGTTCCATACAGACGAAACCTTAACATAGATGTCTAAATATAGCCCCGAAATGTTGCCAGATGCAGAATGAAAGCAACCCTGTTCAAAAACAAAAGGAAAATGCAGTGTGTGTATAAGACTGAAAAAGCGAATTGCGGAAACTGGATTAATCAAAATTAAATGGATCAAATTTCGTTGGCGTCTAAACGGCAAAGCGATATCATGTGATTTTCACTTGATTCTTTTTTTTTTACAGCACTTCCGAGAAATATTTTAAGATTATTAAAATTTAAATACGTAATTGCAAGTTCAACACTCATTACCCTATTTTATAACTATAATTTAATAATACAGCACTAATTGACAACACAAATGGATTTAGCAGTTATTTGTTTTTCTTATTAAATAAATAATAAATATTGGCTTGTCCCAAGGAATCCATTCTAACTGTCAATATCGTATCTTTTAATTTTTTTTTTTTTTTTTTTATGCTTGTTAGTGACTAAACATTCATTAAACAAGAGTAGTTATATTTAGGCATTTTTTTGTGGTGAGGAAAGAAGCTATTTTATGCCTTATCCATTAGTTTACATTTTCAGATTTCACCGACTTCTTCTACCATAGACCTAATCTTAAACTGTAACAAATATAGTCGCTAGTTTCTACTGGCGACAAAAAAAAAGCAAAAGGAAATAACTCAAAAATTATAAAGTAAAGAAATACGATTCACATGCACTGCACTTCTACTCAAGGAGATGTAACTACATATGGAGTTTAACATTGATACCTCAAATACTTTTAGAGGTATGGGCCAAACAAAAGATTAAACAGGAAAAAAAAACAAAGGGGGATGACTAAAAGATTTACAGTTCCTATGCACTTCACTTTTACTCAGTGAGATGTAACCACATATGAAGTTTAACATTGATATCGCCAATACTTTTAGAGGTATGGGCCAAACGAAAAATTTAACAGGAAAATAAGCAAAGAGGGATGACTAAAAAATTAAGAAGTGAAGAGTTACAGTTCCTATGCACTGCACTTCTTCTTTAGTCAACTAAAAATAGGAAAGGAAAATAACTAAAAATTATGAAGTGAAGAGTTACAAATCCTATGCACGTCATTTCTACTCAAGGAGATGTAACCACATATGAAGTTTAAAATTGATACCTAAATACTTTTTGAGGCCAAACAAATACTAAATAGGAAAAAATAGCAATGAGGTATTTAGTGAAGAGTTACAGTTCCTATGCACTGCACTTCTACTCAATGTGATGTAACCACATATGAAGTTTTAGTGTGACGAGTGGACGGAAGGACGAACAGTTGAACGGACAACGCCAAATCTATATCCCTCCGCATTCGGCGGGGGATTATAATTATTGTCAGAGGCCAAATATACTTACTGAGACAACGCAATCACACACTTAATCTGAACTATCTAAATTGTGTCATAAGGCAAAGCTTATTTTGAAAAAGAGCTATGTCACAGAGGTTTGAAAATGGTCTTTCCAAATACGCTTCATCACAAGACTATAGGTATCTAGGGTATTTAATTTAAGGGATGTGCTTAGAATGCATACACACGGACATGGGTAATACTGCCAAATGTATTGTCCGACATCAAGTTAGTGATGAGAATGAGACCAATCAATAAGACGTATTGTCTAGCTCCTGGATAAAAAAGCCTGAGCAATGTCTTCTATGGATCATTTCCAGTGGGGGAATATAATACCTCTCAATAAGTCTATTATAAATTGTGCGGTTATGAAAGCAGGTCCATGATGTAAAACTGAAAGTCACAATATCTCAGTTTCTTTCAGGGCAATTGGTATCCATGAATTTATATTGATTAATATTTTATGATGTACGAGAAAACGGTAAAAACATGCAATATATTTAGTGTAATAAACGCGAAGCCCTTGTTTTGAATGTGACCAAAATATAATATTCAAATTATGGGACATCTACGTTTTCATTTCAAGGGTCTTTCTTACCTGTTTAATGCAAGAGTTTCAGCTTTTGTTACTGGTAAAGATGGAAGATGCTTATGAAGCTGAAAAGTCGATAAGTCTGCGCATGTCATCCGAGAGTCACGTGGTTTTGCGCAGAACCAGGACATATTGTCATTCATGCGGGCAAAGTCACAAACATCTGTGCTGATTGGCAGTTTTGAAATAAAGGCATGGCAAGGAGTTTCTTCCATTCGATCTCCTATAGAGAAGTTTGCAGTGAGTGGCCGTGTTCCAATTAACTGGAAATAAATATACTATAATTCACACTTCTTCTTTTTTAAATTTGAATATCAAATAGATAAATCCTTTGTATAAAATTTATTTACAGTTTAGTTGTATAGATTAAACCAGTCATTATCTTCTTTTTAAATAAACTAATATATAATGCAATCAGGTATTCTATAGAGACATATCCAACGTGGAAGTTCAGGCACAGTAAGTCTTCCTTTGATTTAATATCCTTAGTTAAAATATATTTTATTTCAAAATATTGGAAATGGGGTCGGGCTACAAGTTCTATCCAACTTAGTTACGACCCTTCCCCTATCTTAATACAATTTCCAATATAACAGTAATGACGTGCATTATAACAAACAGGTGTGATATAAAAGTCATTTCAAGAACATATATTAAAGGTATTTCAACTCTCTCATATGTTGATGAAAATACTAAACCTTGTGAATACACTACGTATAAACGTAGAGAGAGAGATGGGGGGGGGGTAGTTTTGATTTTGACTCTAAACCTGACTATCCCTGTAATATAACATTAGCACAATAACAACTATTAATTGAATATTTTAGTTGTCTTTATGTATAACAATGCATCAACAATTTTAATATCATCTATCAATATTAGGTTTGGATCCCCAAATAATTAAGTGTTAGTATTAATTGAGAAAAAAAAAACAGTTTAAAAAGTTGTGTAATACATTCCTTTTCAAATTAAATCGTCGACATTCAAAGAAGAAGTGATTGGTATTTTCTACAGTATGACAAGTGCTACAGAAAGGGTCAGTTTTAAGATGGTTTTTAAATTACTGCAATTATTTAATATCCTTAACACACACGCGCTCGCGCGCGCGCGCGATAACAAGAGCTGTCAGAGGACAGCATGCTCGACTATTCAAAATGATTGTTGGTAAATAAAAGGAAATCTACATGTAGTTCAATTCTTGCCCTTCACATACCTTGTATATTGTAAACACCCAACGTCGTTCGCGCTATGTAAGGATTGCCGTCAAAACAATTTGGTACAATATGCTTACAGACTTTGAGTCTAGACTTCGACCATGTACAATGTAGATCTATATGTTATCAATGTTGATAGAGGGTGACTGAGTGTCTATGTGTTGTCAATGTTAGATGGTCTATGTGTTGTTGATATATGCTGGTGATGAGCGTCTAGACTGTAGGTTTAAAAATGAAGTTAAGCGTTTAACGTGAATTTTAATGACGAGAATGTTTCAGCGCTATTATTAACTCAAATTATTTGGACGATTAATGACTGACGAGAAATAACAATTAAATGCGATATATACTATATGAACACGTATCTAATGAGAAAGTAAATCTCATAACTAAATATATAATGTGCTACTGCGTCAGAGGTGACCAGTTGCTTACTTCCATGTTACTTAGAAATGTTTTGTTTATTAAAATAGAATTCGATATAAAGTTAATAAATTCTGCATTTTATTTATATTATAACCCGTTTCTAAAAGTTAATTCTAAAACCTTTTAATATAAAAAGCCGCCAGGCATGTTGTTATATGGTAGAAAGTTCATGTTAAGTAGATGTCAATTTTAAATGTCGCGGGTGTTCAGGTTGCACCTGGTATAGCAAACTCCACAGTGATCTCCCTTGCAAGCAAAAAATCACTTCCGTCACAAATGTCTCGTGATGATGGTAAACTAACAAAATGACACACGCAGTAAAATATTATTTTTTTTGGAAAAAGGAAAAAAATAGCTAAATTCTGTTAATTTTTACTTGTGGTGGCAGTGGTTATCTACAGCTGTAAGGGGAGGTAACTACTGCGTGGAGTTTGTTGGTATAGATGTTAACGCGCTCTTGCTTTATTTCTGATTGGATGCTGGCGAAGCTGCTGGCAGCCAATCAGAAAGTCTCTTTCGAATCCAGAGATGCTGGCTTCTTCAAGTGCATACTTTGGTTAATGCCAGCAATTATGTAATCTTGCAATAACACCATAAAAACAAATAAATGTAACATTGAAAGCAATGAGAAGTGTTTCTTATTACATGGAGCATAGTCATTAGAATAGCTCATAGAATATATATTCATTAGACATCTAGAAATATAACTTTAAACTATACTAGCGTTCCGCCAGCTTTCGAACAAATTGTATGATCACATATGGGGAAGTGCAGCAAAATTACGTATCAAATGAAAGGTAAGCAAAATTACAAATGCACTAGACTTCAGTCTGAATTAACATGTACCCCTGTTCGGATAAAACAGAACTTGGATAACAGGTTATAACAATATAATGATATTCAAAAATTAACTTTAATCAAAAAGATGCATTATTCATATAGGAAAGTATTATTTATTTATTTATTTTATTTACACATGGTCAGCAACTGGTCCACTATCATACAACATCCAATCAGTATAAGTAGAAGAAACGCAAACGTTTCAAATCCTCTTAAATCAGATCACTTGGTTACCATGGAGATTGACTTGACCAAAAGGCCCAAGTTTTAGTTATTTAATGAAAGTGCAATCAATAATGTTCAACTTATATGAGATGAATTTGACTTTATATTCCTTATACTTGCAAACCCTTTAATGTTGAACGAGCTTAATCCAGTCAGAACACTGTAAATTAAAACACAATTAAGCAATAAAGTATGCATTGTTTTGAGAAAATGATATTCGAAATATATTTTATACTTGAAAGTGTTCAACGAAGCAGTATTGGTCCGATGAAATCATTGTCCTCGACATTGCAGATGTTAGGCCAACATCCAACACCGACATGGTGAACTTACGGCATAACTATGCAGGTACATGACTGGAAAAGCATCATTTTTTTTTTTACATTTTCTAAACTCATTACACATGTATATCTTTTTCTCAGACTATGAAGCATGCTCCCGTAGCTTCGGCTAATTTATTTCGAATATCCTATATTGGACATTTTATACTTTGGCCTTGCAGAGATTTCGAAACATTCCCACCCCAGCGTGGATCGAACTGATACCCTTCGGGTCTGCGGTCGATGAATACTACCACTGTATACAGTCGATCTCAAAAATAAGCTTTTTAAAGACTGTCATGAATTTTGATTCATTATTATACTCGCGACTAAGTAGAACAGCAGAAATGATTGTGGTAACGGTGGCGTCGATAATTAAGACCTATACAAAGTTACAAACCTCTTTCATAGTATGATATAAGGCTCGAATTGCCTCCCTTGTGTAGGCTATGTAGACTACTATTTTCGGTGAACCTTCCCACAAGGCTCTGACGACAGCTGTATAACTTCCGTCTTTATGATCTATAACATAACCACCCGCAGCTGCATTTAATCTGTCTTCGAAGATTCGGACCCGCAACATGTCGCCCCCACGCTTCAGTGACCTTCCCCGGCCATTCGACATGTTGATTCGGACTTTGATATCTTCACCCACCTTGTAAAACATCTTTGCGGTCTGGTTTAGAATAAAGCACAAACAGAAGATCAATGGTTGCATGGTTATAGGGATGATTGGAATGATTTTTTGGTCGTTTTTTTTAAAAGAAAATGATTTTTAGGCGACGTTGTAGATTGTCCTCTATACATGCCGAGGGTCCCGAGTTCGATTCTATCTCGGGGCAGTTGAGTTTTACTTGGTTACATTTGCCACCAAACGTAAATAACTCAAAAATTTAGAGGTGATTGCAGAGACAATCTAGAGGCAAATCTTAAAAAGATGGTGGTATGTAGTAAATGAATTAGACTAGGGTAAATACTGTCAAACAAGCATTGAAAATATAAAACGAGCATAAAATTTCATTTGTGCCAGGACCAAAATGTATGCAAAGACTACCCGAAAACTATGAAATTTCATATATATTTCTAGAAATAAAAAAAAAATTAAACGGAAGATTTCCTTTATTTTTTTCAATGTCACTCCACTTATATAGGCTTTATGAAAGTGTAAAAATACATACCTCTCCACGTTATATTTTTTTTTTTACTGAAACTGCTTTTTATCGAAATCTTAGCCAAATTTGCATAAAAAAAATACTAAAATGTAATTTTTGGACCTTCATAATTTGGTAAGTTTACTTTTCATGATATTCTCTACACATAAATCTTTAAATTTAGGCTTTCATCTGCCACACTAATTAAATGGGAAATTCTAAAAAAATTATCAGAATTAAAATCAGTTACAACCCGCTTAAACGTCCTTAATAACTCTTAATAACTTATATTTGGCGATGCGCCTAAGCGCTCGCCTCTTTATGTACTGCTCATTGCGGGTCCCCAAAGACGGGGTGTTGATGCGGTATAAATTCTGGACACAGTCTATCAATTTTATGAAAATCTATCAATGATCAAAGGACTTACGGCAATTGAAACGACGTGATGTACGATTTCAATGGAAACAGTTACCTACCTTCTTACTATGTATAAGGTTTTTGAGTTTCCTTACCCACAATTTCAAGCTGTGTGTGTTTCACTGACACCGATTCAAGGATATCCAACAAGGGTGGGTCAGACAATGCCTCGTGCTCCGGAAGTACTTCCGTATAGGGTGACCATTCCGTAGATCTAGAACCACCGTCGGTCGCCGGGTATTTCATCGTGTCATTATACAATAGCTTAAATCTGTGCCAAAGATCGTGGAATTATAATTATTTTTTTGAATTTTATAATTATATTTTTTTATAAAACTGTTGTTTAAAGGCGTATTTCACAATAGCATCATTTTACTATATAGACAAAGAAGGAAAATCAAAACTAGTGAACAGAATTTTTTTAAACTTGGCATGATTGAGAGAATCACACTAGAAACTAATTTTTGGGATAAAAATTGGGGTCTCTGCGCTACTTTTTGAGTTATCTGCCCCTTTTTTGTGCTCTTTTCTTTTGTCATTTTCAAGGGCAGATAACTCAAAATTAAGCCTGTCGATACCTTATTTTATTTTATATTATTGTTTGTTGTTTCAGTCTTAGTCATTATGCAAATTTTAAAACAATTCCATCCATCTAATTTCTCACAATGATTCAGCTATAGCCATACTGCGTTTTTCTTGAAAAAAATAAGAATTATTTCATATATATTCTTATTTGCGGCTAAAGTATAAAAACTGTTGCATAGAATTTCTACAATTTTTACAATGTGATAGGGTATATAGTACCAAACAACGAATTGAAATTAAATGAGGTGTTGCTAGCCCATAATATTGAATTATCTGCCCTTGAAAATGACAGCAAAAAGCTAAAAACTAATTTTCAGGGGCATATAACTCAAAATGTAGCATGGAGACCCCATTTTTATCCCATAAATTTGTTTCTAGTTTGATTCTCTATAATCGTGCCAAGTTTAAAAAAATCAGTTCTCCTTCTTTGTCTATATAGTACGTAATATGGCGCTATTGTGAAAAATACGCCCTTAAGAATCCTGTTTTACGATCTGAAAGTTTTCGGTCATTACAAATATATTTATATTACTTACATTATGTGATGTCAAATTTATATTACTTACATTATGTGATGTCCGGATAAAGGAGAGATTAGTGTTTTGACTTTTCACTTTCAAATTGCAGGTTTGAATCCTAGAAGGTCCGGCATTGTATATGAAACGATCAATCACCCGTTTGGGCACTCTGATTTCGCCAGGTACTCCAGTTTCCTCCTACTATAAGGGCAATTCAAACACCATAATTCCATTGACATCTCAATATTTATTTTAGTAATTCAGGTTACTTTCATTCTGATATATCAGAGGAGATAAAATATAAAATTAAAGTCTTTGAAAATATAATCATAATGCTTTGTATGCTGAAGCTCTAACACTGTAAATTGAACATTCTAAACATTTGTAGGATTGCAGTAAGTAGAAACAAACTGGGGAAAATACAATGGGATGTCATGAATTGAATAAATTGATAGTGACGTCACAGTCTCTATTTGTAGATTGACTTTGAGTCTGCCAGTGTCATTTATAGATCGACTGTGTTTCTGATTGGTTGTTTGCTATTTCCCACAATTCATTCCAATTCTCATAATTCCAATTATGACTTGCACTAATACCACAATAATTTTTACTATATGTTCTATATAACCATATACACAAATGACATTTTTAGAAAAATATGCGTATTATAACAGTTCAAAGGTCGGCCGTTTTACACCATTTTTCTGGAAAAAAATCCCCTTCCAGCAATACTCAACTTGGCATTTTCTGACTATTTTAACTAATTTCTTTAGGATTTAATCCTTTTTGCATGTTTTTCAATAACACATCACCATAATTGGGCTTTAGGGTCACTATTTTCTGTTTAAGCACATCCGGATGGGTAACTAAGGGCAAGTAACTGTGATCTTAGTCATATTTGTACACAAACGGATAATCTCGGCTATCTGCCAAATGCAACATGTTCGAAATGTAACAAGAACGATAATAAGGGAATCACAAAATAAAGTTATATATGTCTTGCGGCCGTGGCTGCAAGCTAATAAAATGATTATATATTTGGATTAAAAGAGTATGGAGCGCCTTTGCTGCCTCTCGATACTGGTCTTTTTATTATCATGTGCATACACCATTATGATATGTGTGTAGACCAGTATGCTAGGTGCATTGTGCACACTAAGACTATCACTTTCAGAAAGTATTAAACATTTTGAACATTGGTTTTTTATTTCATCTAGATCTACATTTTAATTATTTTTAAAAATAATTAAAATTTAATAGACCTATATAGTGATCTTCCAGTTGATCTAGTCCATGAACTTTTTATTTGTTCATATATAGAAGTAGATCTACAGGAACTGCTATTTTTTTGATATTTACCTAAGAAGATCTAATAATAATAATAAAAAGAAATAAGCAAGTAAAAGACAGGCAATGCGAGAAACTTACCATTGGAATTTTCAGTGAGCCAAGGAAAT
Organism: Solen grandis; assembly: GCA_021229015.1. Classification (NCBI taxonomy): domain Eukaryota; kingdom Metazoa; phylum Mollusca; class Bivalvia; order Adapedonta; family Solenidae; genus Solen; species Solen grandis. The sequence goes on along the minus strand of JAIFHC010000144.1, from coordinate 539 downwards.
TCTGATTTCCATTTCTTGTCGATCCCCGTCTTACGTTGCCCTTTCGGTAATGGTGCCGGTGCCGAAACTTCTTCGTCAGTATCGCCTGTCTCGGAAGAGATTCCTGATATCTCTAGTCTAGGTTTCTTCGAAAAAAAAGTCAAAGATTGACCTTTCCGACGCCTTCCTTTTCGACATTTTCGCATTAGGATGTACAGAGATGATTAATAACGTTTCATTGCAATCAGCTTATATTAAGATCAAATTAATTACTACTAACTACTTGTTTGTTTAATTATTTCAAAAACTGACAATAACACAATGAATTCTTATGAATTTTACTCCAGTTTGTCTCACCTGGTCAGGGGACTTCAATTTCGGTATCCGATAGGTGTCAACTGATGGCACGCGACGCGCGTAATTAAGTGACGTAAGCAGTTTGTGTATGGTAAGGCACGCGCTATGTAATTGACAGGAGGCTTGCAAAGGGAGCTGTGTGTGTGTATTTCACACGGATTTAGGAAGGGTCGTCGCAGCTGGAAGTTGTGTGTGTATTTCGC
>JAIFHC010000143.1:0-50000 GCA_021229015.1 Solen grandis | reverse complement strand
AAAAAGTTGGAAAATTTTACTTGTTTGTATATTGTCTAACACAAGAACTCTTAAAATTTGGGTGTGCCCCTTAAAACTTTCAACATAAAAAAATGAAAAAAAGGAAATGTTAAAACTCGATGTCGTCAATGCAAAAACATTCGAACTTATGGAAACAGTACATGTGCCAAATGAACGAAAAAAGGAGGAACAAATCACAGCTATACCTGTCTGACAGATATTAATGAACAGGATTAATTCTAATCAACCGATCACAATGTAAAGTGGCAAAAAGAAGGCAACGGCCCCAAAAGAAAGTCAAGGGACATCACGGAAGAAAAATGAAACACACGCAAGTCAAGTGGATTATAGAATGCAATGATCACACAGCAAGTCAAGGGCTCAGAATACAACTGCATCACACGCAAGTATTTTGTGAAACACAGAGGAAAAATGCCCCACAAGAAGGAATTGAACATCCGAAGGACAATGACCAACGAAGTCGTTGAAATCCAAAAAGGAAAACTGCACCACACAGCAATTAAGTTGAGAAACAGAATGACAACTGCATCCCAAAGAAAGCATGGACATACAGAAGGAAACTGACCACCGCAATTTGTGGACATCAAAAAAGGAATACTGATCAACAGCAATCCAAGGGATGAACAGAATGACAACGCCCCCCGCAATCAAGTGGAATTAAAGAGGAAAAACTGCACCAACAGAAAGTGAATTAAACATCAAAAAGGAAATCACAAAAAGCATTAAAACCCCATATAAATTTAAACCCTCACATGATGATTTAACAACCCAAAAAGATGACATTAAAACCCTTACTTTATGTTTAAAACAACCCAACAAGATGACTAACAACCCCCACATGATGATAACACGTCCCTAAAAGGATAGGGGCCCCTTTAAAACATCAATACGAACATAAGCAGCTGGGGCGTTCCGGGGGGGAGGGGGGTGCGGTAATTTGTACAGAGTTACCTCGCTTTTTGGGGTTTTCCTTTTTTTTTTTGTAATTTGTAATTTTAAAAATGCATTCGTAAAAAATCAGATAGATCTTCAAATTTCGTTTTGGGAAAAAATAAATAGAGAAACTGATACAAAAAAAATCGAAATTAAGGACGATAAACAGATGTCTTTAAAAATCAAGGGAGGGAAAATGTGTCACCGAACAAAAAGATGAGAAACGACCCCCATCGAAATCGAGGGATGAGGTAAATACGATTTAGTTTTATGGACGACGATGTTTCGAAACCAGTACGATGAAAATGAAATCACAAAAACCCGAACACAAGGAGCTATGTGCGATTAGGAGGAACGGGGAAAAATTTAAAAGGGGGAAAGCGGAAATAAAAGGGGTCCGGCCGGTTTCGAAAAACTTTCGATAAAAAAATACTTCCGCGTAGAAGGACTTCAACAGTACGTCAACCTTTGCGGGTTGTTTTGGTTTTTTACGTTATAAAACGATGCGGCGGAAAACCATGAAACGCACTTGCAAGAATTTTACCCAATCGAGGGCCAATGATCGTTTGGTAGGATAAAATGATGAACCTCCCACCTATGATCTGTAGACACGTTTTGTATATTTATATATTTTTTACTGTAACAAAAATAAAAAAACAACTCTATATATTTTTTCGTTATTTTTAAATACCCTTCTACAGAAAAATAAAAACAATGGGTTTTCCCGTTGATTAAACGTTTTTCTTGTCGATACATTATCGGTTAGTAAGTGGTAATCGATATTTAAAGCTGCGCGTGTATAGCGGAATTATTTTTTCCCCCAGAAAGTAAAATTTTCCACTATACTTCCTATACTATACGCTACTACAAAACTTTTCATAAAAAAAAAACACCCAAAAAAAAAGTAAAGAAGGTTGTGAAAACCCCAGGTTCCCATTATTTAAACGATTTAAAATCAAATAAAAAAAAAACATCACAACCAACAACAAAAATATCTATACTTCGTCCACGTGTTTGACAAAAATAAATGAATAAATAAATAAATAAATCGATGAACGGTTTCATGATAACTAATAATTTATTCGTAATTAAGCATAAAAGTTTTAAAAAATGTAAAAATAAGCTACAAAAAGGCTAACACCCCCTATAATTATGTATAAAAAAGTATCAACGAAAGATAACCCCAAATAATATAGCCTAAAAATTTGTAGTTTTTTAATACACCGGTTTCGTCCGGGTCCCCGGGAATTTTTGCAAAATTTTACTAAAGTTTTAGAAATTTTCGCCAAATCGTTCAGGGGAAAGTTCGGCCGTGTATATCCCTGAGGGGTCGCATTACTTTTAAAATAAAATATTCTCGTTAAAAAAAATAAGTTTTGTTCAGAAAAATTTTTCAAAGATTTATGCGATTTTCGAAGCTTCGTATCATCCCTTTTGTTACGTTAAACCGTTGAAAAAACCCATCGATCCAAGCGCAGCACTCATGAAGGGAGAGCGAGGAAAAGAAAAGGGGTGTGTGTGGGGGGGGGGGGGGGGGGGGGGTGAATATGCGTTCCACTGACGCGTTCGACGTTGGTCGGTTTTAAAATTGATCGTTAATTGTGTATGGTCCCGGGGAACTTTGTAATGGAAAAAACGATGGAGGAAGACTTAGTTAAAAATATTTTTGATTCTTTTTCAAATACAAATTATTTAAAAATAATAAAAAATAGGGTGAAAACGAAAGCTAAAAGCTTATTGAGATTTCTCTTTTGTTTAAATTGTGAATATATGGCGAATTCATTAAGAATTACAAATCATTTTTACTAAATATAGAAAAAAAGTAAAATTGGGAAAAAAAGAAAAAAAAAAAAGGAAAAACATAAAAAAGAAAACTCAATATTTAGAGAGGGGTAGAAAGAGGGAGAGGAGAGTGAGAGAGAGTTTTGTAGGACGGAGAAGCGAAACCATTTCTTGAACATACAAGTTTACTGATGACATACGAGTATGAAAACATGTGTATTTACTTTTAGAAATTGTAAGTAAGGGGTGGAAAGGTAAAAAGGAGAAACGTTTGATTTTTCAAAAAAATATAGATGCACTCGGAAAAAAAATTTAAAATTTTTTATCGATTGAAAGTTTTGTTTGTTTAGGGTTATTTCCTGTTTTTTCCTTTTGCTAAAAAAATTTGGACAAAAATTATATACGAGACAGATTGAAATTCCCATAAAAAGAAAGTATATTGGGTTTTTTTTCATTTTACTCTCTAGTTCCCCTTTTTTTTACTGACTTCCCGTAAAAAAATACCTTGAATTCGCCGAAAGAGAGGCGAAAATTAAAAATAAAAAAAAACGGTACAAACGTGAAAAAAGCGCGCATTTCGGGGAAAATAGACGAGAAAGAGGAAATGATAGAAAAAAAAAAATTAATCCCCTATAGGAAAAGGGTTTTTAAAAGTTCGGTTTTATTTGTAAACGCAGGTCATACAAAAAAAATCTTTTAGTCCCAGGGCGGGTGGAAGTTGTTTAATGTCAAATAATTGTAATGTGATAGAAAAGCGCATCCCGGAAAAGAAGAGTGAGGAAAGGAAGGGAGAAAAAAAAATAAAAAAACGCACGCGGCCCCCGGGCATGAAAGGGGGGAAAGAAAAAAGAAATTGTTTTTGTCAAAATCGATAAAAGCAATAGATACCCGTCTACCCGTGTTTTCAAATTTTTCATCGAGTAGTTACGGCCCTGTAATTGGACTTTTTGCCTACAGGGAAGCATTTGGGGGTTTTTTCTGTTTTTTTATTGGACTTTCTGCTAAAGCAGAAAATTTTATTGGGTTTGTTTTGTTTTTTTTTATTTTTTATTATTATTATTTTTTTTCTTCTTCCTAAAAACGCTTTTTTTTATATGTTGCAATAGTCTAGGGCGATGAAATTTTATGGCTTATTGTCCGTGAGGAATTTTTTTTTTCAAAAGTTTTTGACCTATAGTCAAAAGAGTCCAGCTAAAAAGTAAAAATGGTGTTCGGCTTACAGCCGTATTTTGGTCGGATTTTTTCCAAATTTTTCCTTGGTACATCTTGAATCAAAAAGGGGTGCTACCTGTCGTTAACGAAATCGAAAGACCCAAGTTCTGTGGGTGAAATAAGATTCGAAAAATGGGCCCAAAAATTTCATTTTGGATAAAAAAGCTTCAGGATGAGATAGAAAATTAAAACTTACAAGTTTTCGTTCTGCAGAAAAATTTTTACAAATTTTTGAGGCGTGCGTCATATGACGTCTGGAGTTTATAAGCATCTTCTTAAATTTTCTTTTTGGGCAATGATTTCGACAGATCCCGTTTTTCGAAAATGAAAATTTCAGAGTTTTGAAAAGGAAAAGTTGCGCTTTTGAAAAAAAGCTTTCGCACCTTGCGTCTGTGAGTCACAGCTAAAAATAGTGAAAAAAAAAAATGTTCGCGCTCTACGCCGTCATTTTTTGGCGGGGTTTTCTTTAAATTTTTTACGATGGTAATTTGAAAAAAGGTGTGCTTCGTAGCTAACCCAAATTCCCAAGACCCAAGTTTGTGGGTGAAAAAGATTCGAAAGGACGAAAAAATTTATTTTAGGATAAAAATTTTAGGAGAGTGGAAAGTTGAAACTTTCACAGTTTTCAAGTTCTGCAGAATTTTACAAAATTTTTTAGTCGGACGTCATATGAAATCTGTGACGTTAAGCATACTTCTTTAATTTTTTTTTTGGGCAATGATTTCGACATGTGCGTTTTTGAATAAAGAAAAATTTCAGGTTTGAAAACAAAAGTATGCGCTTTTGAAAAAAAGCCTTTTAGCACCCTATGACTCACATGACGTCACAGCAAAAAATGTGAAAAATGGTGTTTCGCTCTACGCCGTCATTTATGGGCGGATTTTTTTTCAAATTTTACAGTGGGACATTTTTAAACTAGGTGTGCTTTTCCCGTCAACTAACCCAAATTTCCCAAAAACGAAGTTTTGTGGCTGAAAAAAAGATTCGAAAAAAGGGCCCTAATTTTTATTTTAGGATTAAAGGCTTCAGGGTGAGATAGAAAGTTTAAACTTACACAGTTTCAGGTCTGCGAATTTTTACATATTTTGAGTCTTTACGTAATGACTATGTGAGTCATAAGCATACTCTTAAATTTTTATTTTTGGGCAATGATTTTGACGATGCCAGTTGTTTAGAATAAAGAAAATTTCAGAGCTATGCAGTAAATATGCCCTTTTGACAAAAAAATTTAGAACTATGAGTCTGTGACGTCAGAGCTAATAAGTGAAAAATGGGTTCCGTCTACAGCCCTATTTATGGTCGGATTTTCTTCAAAAATTTTCCAGATGGTAATCTTGAAAATTAGGTGTGTATCCCGTCAGCTAATCGAAAAATTTCCCAAAGACCGAAATTTGTGGGTGAAAAAAGATTTGAAAATAGGACCCAAAATTTTTATTTTAGGATTAGAGAGTTGGTGAGATGAAAGTTGAAACTTAACAGTTTGCAGTTCTGCGAAAAATTTTACATATGTTTAGAGTTATGAATCATTGACGAGTGACGTCACGCTAATACTTTTTTTCTTTTATTTTCCCTAATTTGGAATAGATGTCAAATTTTTCAGCATGAACATGAAAAAACTACCGAGGGGAGTATTACATGAAAATTCTATCTCCCGCTTTTGCTTAAACAGCTTGCAGAAAGTCTTCATTTGTTTTTCCCTGACATCTGTTATTCTTCTTCTTCTTTTTTTTTTTTTTCCCTCTTATATTTGTTTTAAAATTTCGGGTGTTGCCATTTCTCAAAAAACAATGAAAATTTTAAGGAAATATATTTCAAAAAAATGAGCTTTGGGATGCAAGGGAATTTATATTCAACGTGTCATATAACGTCGATTTGACGTCAGGGGGGAAAAAAGTTTGTACGCGGTCTAACCATTATTTCTGGACCTTTTTCACCCAAAAATTTCACAGAATATGTAGGTTGGCTTGTTGTGCACCCGGTGTCCGTTTTTCAAATTTCAAAGAGCCCCAGGGTTCTATAGCGAACCCAAAGATTAAAACCAAAGGTCGAAAATTTTTAAAAAATGTTTAAAAAAATTCTGTCCTTTTTAAGATAGAAATTTGTTATTTAGTCAGTAATAGGTCTTTTAGTAGTTTTAAACTTTTTTGTGAAAAAAAAATGTCATATGACGCCCCGGGGACGTCATTATATGATAATGTTTTTCAATATTAAAAAGAATATTTCTAAATTTTAAAAAATTGTCGAAGGGCAAGAAAAATTTTAATGACAATGCTTCAAAGGCTAAAAATTTTTGATTTTATGTTTTTCCTATCCCTTGACTTTCATAGGACGTTCCCCATTTGAAAAAAAAATGCAACAAAAAAGTTTTTTACGCGGTCTACAGCCATTGTTTATAAACCCAATTTTTTCATAAAAATTTTCACAGAATGTGTATTTTTAAGTTTATTTGGTGCCCCCGGTGTCCTTTTTTTAAAAATTTTCAAAAAGTCCAGGGTTTTCTTTTGGCAAACCCAAAAAAAGTTTTTTCGAACCAAGGTTCGAAAATTTTTTAAATCTTATAAAATCTTTTCCTTTTTTAAGTTTGAAAGTTGATATTTAGCCCGGGGTATAAAAGGGCCCTCTAGAATTTTTTAAACATTTTGTAAAAATAAATGTAAAAAGACGTCACGTGACGTCATTATTTGTTTAATGTATTTCTAATATTAAAAGGGAATATTTTATATGTTAAAATTTTTTAAAAGGGCAATAAAAAATTTAATGACACATGTTTTAAAAACCGCTGATATTTGATTTCTATGATTTTCTTTCCCTTGATGTCTTTGACGCACACTTAAAATATGAAAAAAAAATTGTACGCGGTCCAGACCCCATTGTTTTTTTAAACCGTTTTTTCATCAAATTTTACAGATTGTTATTTTACGTTCTTTTGGGATCCCGGGTGTCCTTTTTTCAAAATTCGAAAAGTCCAAGCATTTTTGGGGGAAATCCAAGTTCAAAACCCAATGACGTCAATTTTTAAAAATGCTTTTTAAAAATGTCCTTTTTGAAAAGAAAGTTAAAATTTTGTCATTTTAGTAGGTCTCTGGGTGTCTTAACAATTATGTGAAAATAAAGTCAATGACGTCCGTGACGTATTTGTTTATTATTATTTTAACAAAATGTGCAGAAATTCCTACCCTTTTCGTATCAACGAATAAAAATTCTAGTTATTAATTTATTGTGAAGTCGACAAAAAATCGCCGCGGGCCGAAAGCGTTTTTAAATAGACGAAAAATTGTGAGTAATTCTTATTAAGGGATGCGGTTTCCCAGATTTTATTGATACAGTATACAATTTTTTAAACGGAGGTTGAAACATAATGACATTGCATACGTATTTAATAGGAAATTTTTATAAATGTTTTAAAAGAAATATCAGTATTAAAAATTTAAAATTTATAATATTATATTTATAATAAAATTTTTTTAAAATATTTTTAAATTTTTGTAAAGAAAGACCTCTCTTTAAAAACTGTTCTCTAATAAACGTAATCAAGAGTGATTTAAGACCGTTTTTTTTTTTTGGGGGAGCGCCTTTTTTCGGTAAAGTTTAAAAATTTTTAAAATTGTCCGAAAGTGGATTTTCGTTTTAACCCCCGTTTTTTACCCCGTTTTGGTCTTCATCTTTGGGTTTTCTACAGGGTTTGTAAAAAGCCTTTTTTGTACTCTGTTTTCCGAGAAATGTTTAAAAAGATAAAAACGGATTTTTCTAAAAATGGTATAATCGTCGCATACGTGGGCTTTTTTAAAAGTCCATGTTTCGGTTTTAACGCCGAATGACGGGCCCCTAAAAGAGTCACGTGGCCCTCTTTAAAAAAGGAGGGGTCGGAGCTGCAACCCGTTTTAATTTTAACAAAACTTTTTTCCGACATAGAACTTTTTTTTTCAAAAATTGCTTGCGTTTTTTCTTCGAAAAATTTTAAATTAATCTTCGTTAAAGAACTTGGAAATTTAGGGTATCGATTGATCCCGTAAAAGCACGGCCTGGGGGCTCCGGCGCGGGGAGTCTGATATTAGGGTATCGATTGTGACGTCAATGCACGGTGCGGGCGGGCACCGCCCCGTGAGTGTTTTGAGGGGATGGGGATTGATGACGTCATAGCGGGTTTTTCGGGGCCCTGCTGTGCTGCAAGTTAAAAAGTGGGTTTTTTCCCCCAAAAACACCCCCAAAACTATATTCTCAAGGACCTGTACCGGTGCGATTTTGGGGAAGCATTCGAAAAAATTTTTAAAGGGGGAAATATGAAAAAATATTTACGCGCCCAGCATGAAAAATAAGTCCTAAAATTTTTTTGTATATAAGTTTTAAGCACATGTTTGGGTTTTTCCCCGTTTAGTATTTGTTTTTGCTTTTGATTTTAGTTTGAGACGGGACCCATTTCTGAAGTCCGTAAATATCAAAGTCCGCCTTTTTTATGGGGCCTTTTTTTAGCTATTTCAGTCACACCAACTACAGTCCCTTTCATTTCTAGCACACAAAATCTTTTTGATTTCATTGAGTATTTTAACTTTGTTGGTCCAAATTTTAAAAATTTTTTTATTGCAGGTTTTTTTTAAAATTTGGTTTTCAAAAACATAATTATTTAATTTTCATTTAAAGGGTTGATGAAATATGATAAGTTAAAGTTTAAAATAATGGAACTCCGAAAATTTTCTGGTTACAAAAGATCTTTTGGGTCAATGACTGCTACCAAAACAAACTTGGAAAAATTTTAAAAAACAAGTTTTTAGCAATGTATCCTTGATACTGATATTGGACGTTTTATTAAAGGAACATCTGGTTTTTTTGATGGGGTGGTTAAACCTTTTTTTAAATTTGTTTTTTACATTCCAAAAACACGTAAAAATTTGTACTAATTTTAAACAAAAAAGAGAATGAAAAAAGTACCAAATAAGTGGTTTAAAAAGTAAATTTGGATGATAAACGTGGGGAAAATTTTTATATAGCATTAAATCATTTATAGATTGGATAACTGGGAGGGAAAATAGAAAAAACCCTTTGGTTAGAAAAAGGTCCCCATAAAAAATATGTATACGTATTTTGTTTAAATTTTGAATATGAAAAGGCGAGAAACACGAAATTATTAGCATGAGAGAAAAAAATCCCCAAAGTTATAGGGGAAAAATTTTAAAAAAATTGTGCGGGTGTTAAAAGAAATTAAACATTTCACTTGGGAAATTTGAACAATATTTTAAAAATCAGAAAATTTAATTTCCAAACGATATATTTTTTTACACCAGACGAAGACTTATTAAAATTTTAATTGATAGATTGAAAAATAATGAATTTATATTATGTTTCGGAATTAAATTTTTCCCTTTTCAAATGAAAATTGCTGAAATCTAAAAAACCATTTTAAAGATTGGTTTAAAAGGGTGGTGGCCCGGGGATCATATCAAAATAAAATTTTTTATACAGGGGAAAAACACGTTCTTTTACCATATTTTTTAAAAATTTTTTAAATTTTAAAATTTTTTAAAAATTTTTTGGTTTTTTCCCCCCTTCGGGGTTTTTTGAAGGATATGAAATTTCCCCCAATTTCATAAAAAAGGAAATACAAAGATGAAAAAAAATTACAGGGGAAATTACATTTTAAAAGCACATGGGTTTAAACTATTCACCGGGAGTTTTAAAAAATGTTTATGTGAATGGGCTGAAAATTTTAAAATGTATATATTGAAGCACGGGGCAGGATTAAGGTAAAAATAGGGGAAACCCCTTGAAAATAATTTGTACTCCTTGGTCTTATTAATCATATGCTAAATAAAAAAAAAATTTTTTTTTATTTTGTGCATTTATTGTTTCAGAAAAGTTTTTGTTTAAAGTAAATTTGTGATTTTCTATGGTCAAAATTAATCAAACTGGGTTTTGAGGGGAAATTATTTTTAAACCCATAAAAAAGATCAATATTACATGTGTTAAGTCTAGATTTAAAGCATTTAAAAAAAAAGAAAAGTAACAGTTTTGACTGTTTTTAGGGGGAAAGACAAGGCGAATGTTTTTTCCCCTTTTTCTTTTTTCCTTATTTTTAAATGATTTATGGGTTTAATTTGTTACGAGCGGGGTTAAAGGGGAAATTTGGATTTCAAATGTTTAAAAAGTTCCCAATTTAAAAGCAGATGATATTGTCTTGTTTGCCAATAGTAGTAAAGAATTACAAACATCCCATAAATGTGTTTAAATGCTTATTGAAAAAGGTGGAAACTTAAGGTTAATCCAAAAAAAAACAAAGTGATGATATTTAGAAAGGGGGGGGGTTTCCGGGGCTAATGTTTTTTACTTTTTTTTTAGGGGGGACGGGGGAGCTTGTTTTTGTTAATAATTCGAATTTTGGCATTGTTTTTAAAACGGGGGGGTCTTTTTCTGAAGCCCAAAAACATTTCTATCGGGGACAAGTTTTAAAAAGGTATTTTTCAGTTTAAAATAAATTTTTTAAAACAAATTTACAGACAATCTGAAAAGACAAAAAAATTTGAATTTTTTGAAAAAATTAAATTATCCCCAAATTTTTTAAATTTATGGAAGTAAAATTTTGGGGGGTTTTTCATCATGGTAAGGCTTTTGAGAAAAATTCATTTAAAATTTTTTGTAACCCCTTTTTTGGGATTTAAAAAAAACGACAAAAAACGTTTTTATTTTAAGGGGAACTGGTAGGTTTGCCCTTCCCAAAACTTAAGATTGTATAACATCTTTAAAAAATTTTGGTTAAAAATATTAATACTGATAAAAAAAAATACTTTTGAAAGTTTTATATGACCTCCTATATCAAGTACTGTTTTAAATCCAAATAAGAGTAATTGGTGCTCACTATTAAGAGATTTCTTTTTATTACTGGGTTTATACAAAGTTTGGTTATTTAAAATGGTTGGGATCCTAATATTTTTTTTGAATATTGTTCAGAAAATTATTAAAAAGACCTTTTTTTGCAGTTTTGGGAAACAGCGATTAAATGAATCTACCAGAGCAAATTTTTTACAAAATATTTTACATTCAGATTTAAACCCCCTACTTAGATAATTTACAGTTAACACGATTTAGAATTTAGTATGTCAGGGACTACGCAATCTTCACTAGATTTGTATTGAAACTGGTCGATGGAATGCCTTTTTAGCTTATTTTAAAAATTTTGAACGAGTTTGTTTGACCTGAAATTATTTTTAAAAGACAAAATTTCCCTTTGAAATTGGGAATGTCTTTATACAATGATCTACTTTAAAAAGTTTATCCCAAATTTATTTTTGGGAAAAGCCCTATATGTTTTAATTTGTTGAACTGTTTAATTGTGATAATAATGTACGATAAGGAAGCTTGCTTATTTTTGTTTAAAGCCTTTACACTGGGGAAACCCAATATATTTTTCAGCGTTTTTTTTACATTTTTTTTTAAAGTAAAAACAAACAAAAACAAAAAAAAAAAAAAACAGAAACAACAACAAAAAAACAAAAATTCATTGATGTTTTTTATGTTTTAATTCCCTGTTTTTTTTGATTTGATATGAAAGGGTTGTATACCCTTTTCACTTGGTTGCACAAAAATTTTAATCAAATGATTTTATTTTAAATTTTTTGGTGTTCACATATATGAAAAAGGGAGTTTTGTAAATATCGTTATATATTCTTAATAAGTATTTTACTTATTCTTTTTTAAAAATTACGGATTTTCCCGGGTTAAAGGACCTACACGTTTACTGCCCAAAAAATAAATATAGCCCATTAAAATAAAAAAATTTATTACAAAATTTTTTGACCTTCTACTCTCTCTTTTTAGTCTCTCTCTAAAATTTATTTCAATGATCTGTTTGTTTTGTTGGGGATATACTATAAGAAGGAATTATTTTTATTATTTGTTTTTTTATTTTGTACTGTCTGTCATGATGCTGTATATCCCCCAAGGGTCAATGCCCTTTTGGGTTTTTAAAATGAAAAAAAACTTTGAAATTTTTTAAAACTTTTTGGTACCCAGTTTTTACATTTATCAAAGCCCCGGAAGGCATGATAGACTGTCGGGGGGTTTGGTCTTTGGTGAGCAGAAAAGCGCGCTAGTTTGGGTAATCCAAATAGGTTATTTGCTGGATTTTTTTTGGGGTTTAAAAAGGGGGTATACATGTGGTCAGTATCGTTCTCAGTTGTCAAATAAGAAACAAAAAAAAGATAGTTTTCATTTTTTTTTATTAAACATAAAAAACACGAAAATTCAAAATTAAAAACTACATTTAAACTAAAAATTGAACACGAGTGTCGGGAAAAAACAAAAACGCTTGACTATGAAATTGATTTCAATTCCCCTATATTTTAAAATAGAAAAAATGAAAACCTTGATAGAACACGCTTTGTATATACTTCTCTTGTAAAAAATTCCCCTAACCCCCAAGGAAACAGAAATACTTTATAATTTAAAAGGTTTTTCACTCCCCGAAAGGGGAATACATGACATATACTTTTGGGCCCTTTTTATGTATTTTTTATTTCAACTTATTTTTTTCGGGGGAAAACCCACGTTTTTTCAATTATAAAATCATTTTCGGCAGTTTCTGTAAACCATTACTTTTTCTATGTGGCGGCCATGACTATTTATCCACAATGGTTCGGATTTTTGCTGCCATGTATGCTCCCTCCCTAATTTACCACAGCTTTTGGGTTTTCACCTTAATTCACGCTGCATGACTTCCTTTGATTTTGAAAAGGAAGATACGAAACTTTGTAAAAAAAAATTTTATGTCTTTTGAGGGATATTTAAAGATGGGGAAGGCGAGGGCTCGCATGGGATGCTGTGATTTTGGAAATTAAAACGGCCCCACTTAACAGTATTCATGAAAGGACCCCACCGCTTTTTACTGACCCAACGCTTTAATTTTAGGACATTTTCAATTTTTGTTTTTCCCCTTAAAAAGCGACATGTATTAATGAGGCCTCAAACGACGAGGTCTTTTGGGGCCCACCCCTTCGGTTAAAAAATGTTAAAAGGGGGGACAAGAATATGGGGTTTTAAACCCCGGAACCCTTCGCTCACAAAAATAAGCTTTTCCCCCGGTATTTTGTATTTTTGGTCACGTTAAATATGCGTAACCTTTTTTGAAAAGGGGAAATTTGTTTTTAAGGTTCATTGCCCACGATTACTTTTCCCAACAATCACAGGCAATCTAGCCTTTTGTCTAAATATGTAAAAAACCACGGGAAAAAATTTTCCCTTGTCTTATACCTCTGACACCCCAAAACTTGCGCCCTTACTGCGACCCAAAAAACCTTTTTTTTTTTCTTAAAAAATGGTCGCTTAAAGGAACGCAAAAAGAAAAATTCTTAAAACATTTTCCCTATTTCCCTTTCCGTCATACCGAATGTTTACTGCGTTCTTGGTGTGTTTACGACTCTCCTCGACAATTCCCGTTCCGACGGCGGTCAATGTGTAATACAGCATACGCGCGGGACTTTTTCATTCGCGAGTCTATTTAAAAATTTGTTCAGATGCGCATTTTTATCGAAGACAATTTAATTTCACAGGGCAGATCTGGGGGTGGGGGGATTTAAACTGGGCTAAAAACATCGTCGCTCTGACCTTGAAAAAAAGGAAAAAGCTCTTGGGGAAGTTAATCTTTGGGAGGGTCATTTCCCTGTTGCTTCATGATAAAGAATCATTTGTTTAAATTTCAGCAATAAATTAACCTTTTTTCTCTCTGACAAAGGAGGTTATACGTAAATCGTGTGGTTTTCGAGAGAAACACTGAGAAGGCAAAAAAAAAAAATGAATTTTTATAAGCTTTAATCCCCAAAAAAAACCTGGTCGGGCTAGGGACGCGCTAAAAAAGGTGCAATGGGGAAGAAACCCCATGATCGTAGTGGGAAACCCCCGAAGAAAGCCCTTTGGACTTGTAAAAAGAAAATTAAAGGGTGATAAGCCCTATAGCGAAAGAGTGCAGTGGGGTTTCGCCGAAAGGGTTTCACCGGACGGCCAGGGAGTCTTTTTTGTGCTTTTCCGGCGAATCTACCGGGGCCTTACTACGTCCTACAAACGGTGCATCTGCGCCATGGCGTAGTGAGCCGGGACGCATAAGAAGCTAAACCTCGGGTTACTTTGGTATTTTTAAAATTAGGGGCCCTTAATGTCTTTGGGGGCCCCCGGGGTTACGTTTTTTTGTCGTTTCATCCAAACCCCAAAGACGTTTATTGAAATTTTTATTCTAAGTCCGGGGTCGCCGTAGGAACCCCAATAAAAGGGAGGGCTAGTGTGATTTTTTTGGGCAAATTATTGGGGAGGCCTTTCTTTAATTGTTTTTTTAAATAGATCCCGCTTAACCCCTTGTCTATGCATTTTCGGGCTTGCCGCGCTCGCCCCCAAAATGCTAGACAAGGGTTTAATTGTGATTTATTTATACGAAAATCAATATTCCCAATTATCGTGTTTAAAAAAAATTTGATTCGGTAAAACTGCTTTGTAAGAGGGTTTGATAAATAATAAAGGTAAAATTTTTGCATCAAAAATGTTTTTTACTGATTTTTAACTCAGCTTAGAACCTTTCTCGGAAAAGTTTTTAGGATCGGTTTTGCCCCATCGGCCATCAGGGCCTTTTTTTTTCCCAAATTTAAATGGAGCTTTGTCAAAAAAATTTGCTACTTTTAAAATTTCGGTTGAGTTTGAAATAGCTCAGGGGGGGTTTTTAAAATGTTTCACCAGGCATTTTCTTGGGAAGACCTTGTGATGTCAAATTTTTTTTAAATTGTCATCGAAAATAGCGGTAGCAAAATAAACTCATGGTCCCTTTTTAAATCAATCTTTTTTAATTTTAGCGACACAGGGTCTCTTAAAGGGGCCTCTTTTTATTAAAAAACCCCAAACTATTTTGAAGTAAACTTTTTAAAAATTCTCAAATTTCCATTATTAAGTTATTCCTTTTTTATGAGCGAAAATGGATAAAAAATACTTAGTGACAAGGGTTGATAAAAAGAGTAGCCCTGTCGCAGTTTCGCGGGGAAGGGTTTTTTGTGGCTTGGTTTGTTCGGTCAGTTATCGAATTTGTTCTTTTAAATATTCGTTCTCCCGTTTGGGGACACCAACAATGTTAAATGAAGGTAAAAAAATTTCCCGTTTTTATGTTTTATATAGTTTTTTCTTCTCTCTCTCTAAAAATTTTTTTAAAAAAATTCTTTATTAAACCCAAAAATGGTTTTGGGTTTACAGCGCCCTTGCTTTGCGTTAGCATATAAGGGTGGGTTCTAGGACTGGTTGGCCTTGTGTCAGGATAATGTGACTGGGTTTGGAATCATGCCTTATGTCTACGGTGATTTTTCAGTACGCCACCACTATTTTCCGTCCCCAAGAAGAATCTTTTCCCAAAAGGACTAAAAATACTGTCCGGGGGACTTTTAAATCAAAAAAAAACAATCTATATTGAACCGAATTTCAAAAAAAGAATTACATGAAAAAAATAGGAGAAGGGTGGATTCAACATTCTTTTTTATGCCCCAAATTTTTTGTTTTGTCTTAAAAAAGAAGAAAAAAGACAATAGGGTATAAAAAATTTAAAAAAAATGGAGTTTTTCGTTTTGTTAAAAAAAAAAAAAAAAAAAAAAACGAGGTTTTAAACATGGATGTCCCTTGACGAAATAGTATTAACTGGGGGGACTTTCGAGGAGTAAACTTTGGTTTTTAGAACCAAAGGGGGAAAAGGGACTTACATGAGGGCACTGCGCAAGCAGGGGGGGTTTGTTTTCTTCTTTTTTTTTCCTTTTTTCCCCTTTTAAATTTTTTTTTTCTTTTGTTTCTTCTGTTTCCCCGGGGGTGTCAGGGAAAAGTGATGGGTGTGATTTTAAAAAATTGTCTGGTGTTGCATTGAGCAGCATTTTATCTGTTTTTTATCGCGAATCTTTCGTCGATTTAAAAAAAATTGTTTTAAATTTAAATAATTGATATGATTTCCATTTTCATTTATAAAAAATTTTCTTATTTTCGTATAGGATAGAGTTTTATTAATGTAAGACATTTCTACAAAAAAAGCCCGAAACCCGAGCTTTAGGCTTTATTGTCGGGAAAAAAAATTGTTTTTAATGTATTCTTTGCTATTTAAAAAAATTTTCCCCGGCTAAACAAAAACCCAAATGCATTGAAGCCGGGGAACAGTATTCATTTTAAAACCAAATTCTCTTTTAAAATCAAATGTTTCTCGACTGGGCGGCAGGGGGGGAAAATAAGTGATAAACATCGAAAGGGGACGATTACTTTTTAGTGCAGAAAATTTTGCGGGATTTCATGTTCTTCAACATCTGAAAGTTAAACTTTAAGCGATGATGAAAAACTTTCCCCATTTTTTTCGATAAAATAGACCAATATTGAAAGCAATTTTCCAAAAATTGCTAAAAATATTTTTACTGTTTTGGGACATCAACAGGTAAAGGGGTGTGTAGGGTGGCAAAAAGGTACCCGGGTTTTTTTCAAAAAAAAAAATTTATGGTCCCAAAGTCGAAATTTATGGTACCGCCCAGAAATTTAGGGAAACCTTGATTTATACAAAAAAAAGATTTAGGGGTACCGTATGTTGCATGAAATTAAAAAAAACATGCCCTCCCTTTTTAGATTTTAATTTGGATGACTTAAAAATCGGATAGAAAAAAAAGGAAAAAATGCATCCCCAAACTTTCAAATGACGAAATATTTTTTTTTTTTAAAGGGTATGTTTTATTTTTTATTTAAAAGGGGCCCAAATTTTAAAATTGGGAAGGGGTTCCCCCAATTTTCTAATATTACTGTTTGGTAATTTGAAAAGGATTTGCATTTTTATTGTTATTATTTAAATTTTCTATTTTAACTTGTAACTTTTGAATTAATCATGGTAATTGGTATTTTCAAATTTAAAATCTTGCTTTTTCATTTTCTAATTTCTATTCATAACTTTTAACAATTTTTTTTTCTAAATCAATTTAAAAATGTGCAGCGTTTTTAAACAGTGAAATTTGGGCAAACTGATGCGTTGTAATTTGATAATTTTACTTATGCCAGCAAAAAAATCTCAATATTAAATTAGTGACTTTAAAAAAGTTCGCCAATAAAAGTACAATGATGCAATGTTGGCAAAAACACAATGCTTTTTGTAAAGGGAAAACTACCCATTTTTCAAAACTTTTGAGGTCGCTGGGGACGGCGTTTTAAAAACTGCGGGGAACCCCATCTATTTATGTTTGATGGGAGAGAGGGAAGGGAGCTTGGCTTCTTTGGTATGTACGGGTTTTAATTTTTTCCCCCATTTTAAAATACCAAAAAAAAAAAAAAATTTGTTTATCTTTAAAAATTATTGTGAAAAAATTTTGAAATTCGGGTTTTGATCTTTTTAAAGGTTTCTGTCTGTAAATCTGTCCGAAAACCTAACGAACTTTTTATGTGGCCAGCTATTGATTCATTTATTTTTTCCCGTCAGTGTTCAGAAATATTTAAATTTTAATATAATGTTGGTTATGATGACAGTGACACAAATTTCAGTTGAAAGGTTGTTAAATTTTAAATTTTAAAGGCATTGCTGGGGCCATTGGAATAAAAAGGTACGAAAAACTTTTGTGGGTCAGTTGGAGCAAGCCCACGAAATGTTGTTACAATTATCAACCATTACAAATGTTGATTTAAGTATTGAGCTTTTCACCAATGAAAGGAAAATTTTCAGAAAAATCTGCATGATGTAGCAATGTTAATACAGTGCACGGGCCCCCTCTTTGGTTTGGGGGTAGGGCCCAAGTCCGGGTTTGGGCCAGCTTTTCAGCATCGCTGTAGAACTCTTATTTCTTATTAGAAAATAATTTTAAGGTTTTGGAGATGGGTTATATGCTTGGAGCGGGAAAAACGGACTGTTGAGAGCCCGAATGAATGAATAAAATTGGGGGTGTACGGGGACACATACAGCCAGTTGAAGACTCGGGAATTGGGAATGAAGGAAAAAAGAAATTTAAAAAATTTTTCCCTTTCAGCGGGTATCGTACATTTACAGGGTACCCTAATCACCCAAAGGACAAAGAGTCCAGGAGCATAGGTTTTAGGAAAAACTATGAGAAATTTGACCCTGATTTTGTTTTCCCTTTTCAGAAAGCTGTTTCACAGCATGTGGATACATAGAAAAAATTTATAGTGTTAGGGGTCCTCAGGCTTTATGGCACTTGATGGTTCCCTTTAAATTTAAAAAGGTGGAAATCTATTGCAAAACTTTTTAAATTATTTGTGTTTCCCCCTATTTAGGGGTGTTTTAAAACTTGTAAATTTTGCCCCTCCCATAAAAAAAAGTGATTAATTGTAAAGCAAAAAAAAAAAATCTTTTTTTTTAAAAAATTGTTCCCAAATTTTCATTGTTTAAATGATAATCTTTGCCTCTTGCACAAGTTTTTTCCTTTGTGAAAAGTAATCAAGGGCAAACTGTTGTGGCAAAAGGGGAAGTTTAAAAAAATTGCTTTTTAAAAGGGAATTTCTTTTTGTTTGAAACCAATCTCCAAAATTTGAAAAATTTTTAAAAAATTTTTTTTCGCCCCCTTAAACCGCATATTTTGGGGGAAAGGGCCCCGCAAGGATTTAAGGGCCCCATGCATTCTCTATCGTACAAATTCATAATACTGCTTGCTAATTAAATTTTTCTTTTTTTTCCATAAAACATTTATAATTTGGAACACCCTCCGGGAAAACTAACGTCTTACAAAATGATCTTTTAGAATTTAAACAAAAACCTCCGTTCTTTTAAAAAGTAAACCCCCCCTTGAAAAAAAAAAAGGATTTTTTTTCAAGCTTTTTAAACCTAATTTATTCATTTTTTTTTAGAAACATTTCATTTAAAATATCTCTGTTTAAAAGAGTTTGTGCTTATAGTTAGATGAATGTTTTTTATTTGAAATTATTTTAAAAGGGGTAAAAAAAAACTGATTTTTTTATTTTCAACATTCTTTTCCTTTGTTTATGCCCTTTTTTTTGTTTGGCTCCAAAAATTAAAATTCTGTTTTTTTAAAATTTAAAAGATGGGGGATTTTTTTGTACATGGAGGTAAGATGGATATTCAAGGCTACCAGTGTATCTTAAGTCACCCTGTAACAACAATTAAGAAACATAATAGTTCGTGTAGGTACGGACGTTTTACAGACAAAATTTTAAAACGGAATTTCTACATGTTTTAAGAAATAATTTAAAATTAGAAAAACACTTTTTTTTTCTTTTTTTGTATTTTTACAGGGGGGAAAAAAATTAAAACCCTGTACATCCCAAAAGAACCCAAAAGTTTCCCGGGTGTGAAGTGCAGGGGCCCCTCTATCTATAAAAAAGAGGGGTTTTTCCCGCATTTTAAAAGCCCCGTCTAGCGACCTCATGTTCGACAAGGGCTATTTTTTTGAAAACTGCTTTGTGTGTTATGCGCTTTGATCTTTGTCGTGTAGTGAAATTCGTTGGAAGATATAAAAATTGAAAAAGTTATCCCCCTTGTTTAATTTCCGTCATTTGTAGGGGAAGATAAAATCGCTTAACGGTTAGTATATAAACTAAAAAAAATTCCTTTTAATGTTTTTTTAACCATCGGAGATATTTATAATCTATTTTTCTTTCCCTTAAATTACCCAGCATGCCGTTTTTTGTTCTTTTTTAAATGTTATTTTTAAATTTAAACCCCCCTTGTGGTAATTTTTAAACATTTTGGGCAAAGCCCCGTGGTCTCTTGGGGGTTTATCGTGTTTCCGCTGGTGGCGGTAGTGTTGGGCCCTTTATTAAGGGCGAATTTTTAGTTTTTCAGTCAGTTTTGGTCTCGAATCGAACGGCCCCCACTTCTAGTAAAAAACATCAATTTTTACCCCATTATTTTGTTTAATAAAAATTAGGGAATCGGTGAATGCTTTTGGATGGGGGGTGATGATAAAAAAGGTTCCCTTTTTGCACCCAAAAATGTTTTTTTCGTTTTTTAAACTGCTTAGCATTCTGGGGATAAGCTTTTAGGATCGGTTTTCGTCCATCGGCCATCATGCTTTTTTTTTCCCAAAAAACTTGTTGGACCCTTGTAAAAAAATTTCCCTACTTTTAAAATTTCAGTTGGTTTGAAACTGCATGGGGGGTTTAAAAAATGTATCCCCCAGGCATATCTTGGGAAGCCCTTTGGTGTTTGTCACATTTTTGTTTAAATTTTTTCATCAAAAATTTTGGGGTAGAAAATTTAACTCAAGGGTTCCCTTTAAAAATATCAATCTTATTCAATTTAGCGACCAGGGTAAATCTTAAAGGGGGGTCCTCTTGTTTTTAAAATTACCCAACTACTTTTGAAGTAAAAATTTTAAAAATTTACAATTTCCTTTAAATTAAGTTATTCCTTTTTTTGCAGCGAAAATGAGAAAAAAATATTAGTGAAAACGTTGATATAAAGAGAAGCCCTGTCGCGGGTTTCGCAGGAAGGTTTTGGGGGTTTGGGTTTGTACCAATATTTTAAAAAGGGGCCGAGATTTTTAGTTTTTCAGTCAGTTTTGGTCTAAATTTTCAAAAGGGTTTAAACATCTACCCAAAACAATACGGTTTACTGGGATTTTGAGTAAATTAGGGATAGGATTTTTTAAGGTATTTTAAGGAACCCTTTGGCTTTTTTGGGGATATAGATTACGCCCTTTATATTCCGTGCTGCTGGGGGTTGCAGTGGTACTGTATTTGGTTAGACATTAAAGGAAAGGTTAAGCGCGGGGTAGCATTTAAACATGTGTGTGGCTTATTGAGGTTGGGGGCTTTGCATTATGTCCCGGCATGGGTGTCCCAGCTTCGGGGTCCCGGAAATCCGGGTGTAACCTTAAGAGTTTACCATGTAGTGCCGGGCTTAAAGTGCCGCTTCAAAGTGCAGCTTCATTGGGCTTTTGTTAGGGACATTTAAGGACAACCCTCATTGAGTAGTGGGTTTTGAAAATAGGGTTTTAAAATTGAATTTCCTGGATTTAAGCTACATTTTTAATACTTTTGATCCATTGTTTTTCAAAAATTCATTAGACAAGTATTTGAACGGAAAATTTGTCTTTTTCGTTTCTTCCTTTCTTTGGGTATATATTTTTTTTTTTTGCTAATAAAAAAGACAATTTAGTAAAGGGAGGAAAATTATATAAAAAAAAATTTTAAGACGCTCGGACGAACGTTACTTTAAGTTTGATTGGCAAACTTTGAAAAGTCACTGATTTTAATTTTGAGAGTTTGCGGGCATAAGTGAATTTCAAGTTACAACGCCCACATTTTAAAAATTTTACACTTTTAAACACCCTGAATTTTTTAAAATTGATTTAGAAAAAAATTTGGGTTAAAAGTTTATGAATAGAAATTAGAAAATGAAATGCAAGAGTTGAAATTTAAAAAATTACTAATTAAAATTAAAATTTTCCCAAAAGGGTTAAAAATTTTAAAATTTTTTATTTAGAAATTTTAAAAAATAAAAAATGCGGGCCCTTGAAATTCCCAAAAATTTAAGTTTAGAATATTGGCGGTATCCCCTTCCATATTTTAACGTTATGAAAATTAAAAGGGGGGTTTTGAAAATTGTAAAATGTCCTTTGAAAACTTTTGGGGTTGGCCCAAAAAGGGCCCCGTTTTGTTTTTTAATTAATTGTGGCCATACCACAGCCCCTTCCCAATCACAAAACTCTTATCCACCCTGAAAGGGAGATGCAAAGAAAAGGGTTTTGATCCTTGTCACCTATAAAGTTCAGGTGTCTCCGATCCCAGTTTAGTAGGGTAGAGGGTTTTACATTTTTAAAAGTAACGGAAAAGGTAATTAGGGGATCTCCCCTTTTTATAAGAGTGGATTTTGGGATCTTTACACCTCAACTCGGTCGTGAAAGCTGTTGGGCCCGCTCTCTTGTTCCTATGGGTGGGATTGTCAAAGGAAAAATTTTTTGCAAGTTGGGGGGGACTACGTGTGTAGGGTTTCCTCATTTTTTCAATTTGAAAAAATAAAGTTTTAAAAGTATGTGTGTTTTATTTTTCCGGGTTGACCTACTTTTTTTATCAAAGTGTTGGCCCCACACCAATAGAAAAACGTTATTTTTAACCCCAATAAAAAATGATGTGTTCGACCTTGACCTAAATGGATTGCCCCTACAAACCCTTACTTTTCTTGTTTATAAATTGGGGAATGTTGTGTATGTATTCTTTTTCCCCTTGAATTCCTTTAATTTATTCCGACGTCCCAAGGAAGGCTTTACAAAAGGGAAAGAAAAAAGTGGGAAGTAAAGGGGAAGGGGGGTAAAAAGGAAGAGGGTGTCGCTTGTACCCGAGTTTACCCCCTTTGCCATGGTCCCCGGATTTGTCGGGGTTTTTTACCTTGCATTTCCAAAAACCCAGCGGGGTTTACTGGCGGGATTAATTTGAGGGAGTGGACACTTCTCAAAAAAAAACGGTCCTTTTTTAGGACCATTACAATGATGTTTGAAAGGATAAAATAATTTCCAAAGGGCATTTTGATTTTTTTTTGTGTTTAAAAAAACAAAAAAAGTGTTTATACAGCAAAAAAATGAACACAAATTTGTTTTTTGAGTCTTGTGTTCAAATGGCACCCCTTTTACCTGTACTGTTGTTGATTTGGGGGGCCTTTAGGCACATTTATGCATTTGGGTTTAGCTTCCTTTTTGCGTTTCTTGGGTTTTACGGTAGGTTTCTCCAACCCCAGGACAGGGGCCCCTAGGGAATCAACATCATGTCCCTTGTGGCACTGTCTCAACTACGTCCATTTTCTGCATTTCACTTTTTCCCCCTGTGGGTACGGGGGTACAGTACTATTTATCCCCTTTTTTAGGGCAAGCGGGGTGCAAAATGGCCTTGTTCGTGACAGCTGTAGCAAACTGCAGGTTTTTTGGGGAATTAGAAAACAAAATTGGGCCCGGGTTTATGACAACGGGGAGCACACCCCTACTGTTTGAGGTGCTTTTTCGTAAAATGCCGATGTATTTTCCCCTTTTCCCGACCGGTTGCATGTCACTTTTCTTTTGTTTTTAGTCTGATCGCTTCTCACTGAAACTTGTAGTTGGGCTTTCACCCCCGAACTCAATTTTATTGCAGGTCTTCTGAAGAGAGCAGTCTGAATCAGGGTTTAGAGTGATGAAGTGGACGGGTCACCGCACTTTATAGGCCTGAGATAAAAAGGGGGGGAGCTTGATGTTTTTAAAAGCTTTGTCCAAATTTCTTATTTAAACAAACGAGTCGAGTTGTGAAGAAAGCAGCGATGATGAGCCCTTTCAAAAAAAAACCCAAAAGGGGATATACGGGAATTTTATTCCCCTACAGCCCCGGGTCACAGAGAACTTCAAGGGAAAATTTTTAAAAGAATGGCCCCGGGTTTCGATGTTACTTTTGAAAGATATAAAAACCGTTTGAAATTTTCACATCAACTTTTCAATGGCATGGTTTAAAAAGTTATCAGAGGGAAACAGGGTAATGACAAAAGGGTCAAAAATTTGTAAACTCCCTAAAAACATCCTGACCTAGCCTTTTTGGGATCCACATTCCGTTTGGGGAAAGCCCCAAAACACATTTAGGAGTACGTGTTGAAGAAATAGAGAAAAATATCAAAAAAGCAACCACAAGTTTTAGAAATTTATGACGGGCATCTCCCTTTGAAAAGACACATATCTTTAAAGCCTTTTAGGGAGGTGGTGGGAAGAAGAAGGGGAAAAGAACGTTTTGATTGCCCAAAGAGCATTTAGAAAATGTCCAAAATTTAAACGGGAAATATGGTGAAGTTTGAAATGCTCACCCACGTATGTTTTTTGGCACGATTTAATTTTGGTAGGGATATGTAAATCAAAAAAAACGGAAAGATACGCCCGGAAGAAGGGGATGGAATTTGATGAGACAATTTTGCAAAATTACTTCAAAGCCAAGAAGCCAAGACATTTTTAGATAGTGTGGGCCTTAGTCCAAATCAACCCTTTTGGTTTTTGAAGAATACAAGAAGATTAAGCCCACCTTTTTTTCCCGACTATGTGTCAAAGTGTGGCCCCAATTTGAGAAAATGGACGTGTTGTTCAATCCCCACCTCTGACAGCAGAAGCAAGTGGGTTTCCCCATTTTTCTCTTTATAAAAAATTATGATTTTCATTAATCGATCACTGGTTTCCTGGGTGCAGTATTCTTTGAACCTGTAAAATTTCGGGGGTTTTAAACAAAAGAGAAGCTCACTTGTGCAAGAATTTTTTGTCTGTGTTACGCCTCGACACTAGGCCCCCAAAAAAAGGATTTTCTTTGTGGTCACTGGGGGAGGGAAAATTTTATAGTTTAAAAAAATGTTTTGATCATACAAAGCGAAACCAGGAAAAATTTTACAAAAAAAAATTCCCGTGAAAATGTATGGAAATGCAAGACCGTGGTCCCAAAAGGTTTGTGGCACAAAGAAAAACCATCCTGTCCCGGCACTAAACAATGCAAGTATTGCAAGAAATTTGTGGATCAGAACATCAGTGTTATTCCCCACCCTAAAAGAACCCCGGAAAAAGGGAAATCCCCGACTGTACCTTTCTTTCCCCCTTTTAATTTCAGTGCCCATTTTATTTTGGGTGAAAATATACCAAAAACCCTTTTTGTTGTCAGCGTGCTTGTGGGGACTTATGTGTCAATCCAAAGGAAAGCCCCTGTCGAAATGCGAAGCTGTGGATTACCAAAAGAAAAATATTTTTATTTGGGAACAAAAACCTTTTTCAGGGAAATTTTTTGCATGGCTGTTTCAAACCCCGTCACCCAAAAGGGACCACAAAGGGTTGCCCCACAACACACAAGGATACGATGCACAGTTTTTTTTGGGGGCACTTTCTGACACATGATTTCAGTCAAACCAGAATTGATCAAGAATGGAAGCAAAAAATTTTAAAGATGAAAGCCCATTTAAAAAGGATTCATCGCCCTTTAAATTTTTTTAAAAATGCCTTTGTCCGATTTCCCCCACACGTTTGGATTGCTGAGATGGCAAAAGGGTGGTTTCCATTTTTTTGCCAACACGGGTGAATACCCAAAACTACAATTTGGGTACTATCTCCCCCTACATTTTTACGACCCAACAGCATGAAAACCCGGGCAAGAGGGGAAACGTTTCTGAAATGGTACAATGCAAAAGTGGCACCCAAAAAGGGCCCTTGTTTCACTTTCAGTTAGAAATGCAAAAGTACTGCAAAAAAAGATTTTGGGCTCTTGGGACGAGGGTTTTGGAGATTTAGGGAAAAAACTGTTGGGGCCCGTGACCCAAAATTTATCCGTTCCTGGAAACGACCACTCTAGCTCAAGTTTTGCAACAAAACTTGGCGTAAAAAAATTTAAAAGCCTTTCCCAAAAACCTTGGGGTAATCTTTAGATGACGGATATCCAAACAAAACTCGATATTCAAACAAAGGGATTCGGGGTTTGGGTAGAAACAACTGCTTCCCTTTAGAATAAGCACATTCGCCATGCTTTAAAAGGGGGTGGGAAATACAAATTTTGGGCGCTATTACGTTGACGGATTCCACCCAAAAAGGGCGAAAAACCGTTTTTACGAATTTGGGGTGCTGGACACACGGAGGGCCAAAATGTTACCCAAGGGAGACGTGTGAACGGGGTTTCCCACTTCAAACTATGGAGCAGTTATACAAAGCCCAAACCCTTTTGGGTTTAAAAAACTTTTTCAAAAGGTTCCCAAAACAGTTGTAAAGGGGAATGTGACTTTGATCAGAAATGCAAGATTGAACCAGAAAAACAGAGATACTGTGAAACCCTTTCTTTCCCCTTCCCAAAAAACCTTTTTACCCCGGGTTTCTTTTTTTGGTGGACGAACCAAAGCCGTTCAAAAGTCCATAAGGGGATACAAACCCCCAAAGGGAAAAAAAAAGTATGCGGGCATTTGCTACTGTATCCATTCGTGGGAAAAAGTACAAAGATACCCCGTGGGATATCCCAACCCTCTTAAGACAAGAGATGGGTTGGTATAAAGAACATTGGAAAGTACAAGGGGGGCTCATTTAAAAGTCGTGTATTGCCCCACAAAACCCGTGGCTACCCGTCCCACCTATTCACTTTTTAACAAGAAAATGATCTTTACACTGTGCCCTTCCTGTTTTGAAGGGGAGTGTGGGAAAAAAGCAATACACTCTGTACAAAAAGCATGTTGCCCGGTACCCGGACCCCTGTGGAAATTGCTAAAATCTTTATGTAGGATTTCCAATTGGTAGCGTCTTCCCCATTGGCACTGGGCCAATTGGGAGTAAAGATGTGTATAAACGTATATTGGGCAAAAATTGGGAAAATTTAAACAAGAAGGGGAAGTGGGTTTCCCAATTGGGTAAAAAAAAGAAGATGATGAAGCCCGTTTTTTAAAAGAATTACTTTCAGATTGAGGGTTTTTGGTCGACAACGTGAAAAAGAAAAAGGGGAAAAAAAGCGTTTGGCCAAAACCTTTTTGCACTGCTTGTGGGGGAAGAATTTCACAAAACATGTTTTAAACCAAAATGGTATGTGACTAAGGTTTAAACCCGGGTTGTTTGGGCCTACTCTCCAACCGTATGTCACTGTGCAGTTTGCCCTTTATGACAACTTCTGTTGGTTTAAATTTCCGGGGGAAAAAAAACCCAACAAAGCCCCCTTCATCTTTTAAAAACCAGTGGTAGTGCCTTCGTTACGTTTTTAGCTCCCACTTGAAAATTTCCCCCCAGTTGGAAAAAAATTGGGGATCGGGTACTGTATTTTGACACAGCAGTTTTGTACATCTATGCCCGGGCCAGTACAAATTTTTTAAATTTAATAGAGTTTTAGTTGGGAAAGTGGGGGCAGATTTAAGTACCCCATGGACGCATTTTTCAAAATTTTTGGCATTAGGGCCCAAAAACAAACTATGGTTATGAATATATCCCATGAAAAGGAAATCGAATCGAAATGCAGAGTTTAAAAGGGATCACATTGGATTACAATGCTAGTCAGGGAAAATCAAATTTTAAAAACTTTTGGTTTGGTTTTGGGCAAAATCGCGAAAATTAAAAAAATGTCATCGAATATGAATCCCGGAAAACAAAAAACATTGAAAACGCCCCAAAATGATCAGTGAGAACAGACCCAAAACCCTTTCCCCCTCGGTTTATACAAAACGGGGTGGGGCGTGGAAAATAAAAAGACAGTGCCGTACGGTTACCAACCTTCATAATCGTTGGTTGTGATCGTTTTGCTAGCCTGAAAAGGTGGTGGAAACATCGGAGATTCACGAGGGAAAACTTACCAGTAGAAATGCAAAAAGTTTATTACAGACATCTCGGGGAAGCTAATAAGAAAAACCCGCTGCATTTTTTCAACGAATTTTTTTTTTACTTGGGGGAAGCGCATTGGAAACAAAATATTTCACTAGAAAATGGAGGATCCCCCTTGTTTAAACCAAGTTTATTTATTTCTTTTGTGGTGGACGAGAGCGGGGATCTTAAGCAGCTATAAAAAATTTTGGGCTTAAAAGGATTTTGGCCCTTTACAAACCTGCTCCCCAAAACCCGATCTCTGGTGTTTGGTACATATACATTGATACCCTTTAAAATTTTTAAATTTGGAAAAAAACTGAACCCTTTTTTATGAGCGATGTATCTCGATTTGCGATTAACTACCGGAAGAAAACCCCCGAGGATTTAGGGCCCTTTTTTCTGACTCCAGAACCCCATCACTTGTGCAAAAAGTGTTTAACATTTTTGGTAAACAGTGCGCCGAAAATTCAAAAAAAAGAGGCCAATCCCAGTGAAACAGTTCTTTAAGATCCCGATTTTCCCCAAAAATTTGAAAGGTTTTAGTTGGGGGGCAATCCCCCTGGCACCCACAAAATAAAAATATAGCAGAGTACTTTCAAGCGAAAAGAGTAGCCAAAAAAAGAAAATTTTTCTTTTTACTACAGGAAAAAAAAAAAAACCCCAATTCGGAAAACCATGGCGTTTGAGCTGGTTGTTGGCTGTGCGTGTATTGGGGAAATTTAATCAGAAAGGCGTTTTAAAACAATCCCAGGAATGTTCGACGAAGTGCGCATGGCTTTAAAAAGCTTTTGGGATATACCCTGATAAATTTCCGGAATGGGGTGATGTATAAAAAAAGACTGATTATGATTTTTGTGTCAAAATTTACTTTTTTTTAATTTAAAAATTTTTCAAGTGTTTTTTTGTTATGATTAAAAAAAAAATTTTAAAAAAAAAAAATGTTATTATTTTTTAGAAACCCTTTAAGGAAAATAGTTTACTTTTTAACCACCCCCCCCGTAACATTTCTTCCAGGGTCAAATTTGGGTTTAGGAAAGACTCAATTTGTAAAAAAAAATTTTTTGAGTACAAAAAATGATTTTTTTCATGTGGTACCACAACAACCCTCGGTGTTTCAAAAGAATGGCAAAAATTTCCCACGCACCGTTACAAGAACGTGAAAATATTTAAATTCATTTAGGGTATCCCGGGGGATTTATGAAGAGAAAAGTGACGATAAAAACCCTTAAAAACACCCCGTCAAAATTTGATGATAGTTTTGGAGGGAAAAAAAAAAGGAGGGAAAATTTAAAATTTGGTTCACACGAAAGGGGGCACATAGAAATGCCACTGTCATTTACATCCCCACAAAACTGTTCCCCAAATCCAAGGTAGTGTACCATCAGGGTTGAATGACACTAATGGTATTTTTTCAAAACACAAAAGGTTAAAGGGCAGATTTAAAAAAACTTGCGAACCAAAAACAATCCCCATTTGGTGATGGCGTATCAAAATGCAACCTCTCACCTCAAAGGATATCTTATCATTTCTTTAAACCCAAAAAACCCCGACCGAATGTTTAAGAAAAAGATGTTATCGGTGGGTAACAGGGGGAAGATCGAGGACCGATGTCTACACTTCAGTATTAAAAAGGGTGGGGAAAATGACACCGATCATCATTAAGGATTTTAAACTACCCTGGAAACACACCCCCTAAATGATCAAAACTTTGGGAAACGTTTTAGTGGGAAAAGAAAAACCCCAAAAAAACGACAAGAAACTTGGGAGAAAAAAGGATTAACGAGATGGGGGGAAATGGTTACCTTAGCTGCCCGACTCATCTTAGAGGAAAAAAGTAACCCTGCCAAAACAGGGCGAAAGAAATTTTTTGGAACGCAAAAAAGAATTTTAAGACAGTTAGCTGGAAAAAAAAATGTGGATCTGACCAACCCAAAAAGACAACTTTTTTTAAAAAACCCGGGGTGGAAATTTCCTTGGGGGCCCCCATCATTCGTTTCCCCGCTTCGATGGAAAGGGGCCAAAACTGTGAGAAAAATTTTGGTTTTAGTAGCAAGAAAAAAACCCCCAAAAAGAAATTTACCAGCCCCGGAAAAGGTTTACGACAACAACCACGCAAACAGCCAACCAAACTAAAATCACCCGTAAGGAAAAAAAACAAGGAAAAAAGCAGGCATTGCCTTTTTGACCGTTTTTTCAATTTTAAGAAAGGGAAAAGCTCTTTTTCAACTGGGGGAAAACAAAAGTGTCCCCCCTACTGATTCGGAAAGTGATGTTTAAAATTTAGTGACATCATCCAAAACTTTAACCCCCTTTTTGGCCCCCAAATTTCTCCAAAGACCCCATTTATCCCCGTTTAAAAAGGGAAATTCGATGAGGTCTGGGGGTTTGGGTACACCCAAGGTTTAATGACGGTTTCCCCCAAACCCTTTCAGTTTGACGGGCAAATTTTTTGACCTTTCCCCAAACTTCAAATGGGGTTTTATCTCATCCTTCATCATTTATTTTTCATCATCAAAATATTCCCAATCCCCAAATTCATTCCCCCTTTTCTACTGCCGTTACTGTGATGAGAAAATTTAGGGCCCTGAGTAGTGTGGCAATATCCCCTTTTACAAGCCCTTCAACAGTGGGATAAAAAAGAGACCCAAAAAATTCATATCATTTTTCATTTTATGAACGCAAAAACCCTCGTTCGCAAACATGGCAAAATGTTTTCTTGCTTTGGGCAGAGCCTCGCCAAATTTCGAAAGAAGATTATTCAAGAAGCACCAAAAGGGAAATTTGGGGGGTTGTATTGCGAATGGGTTTTCAAACATTTTTTTAAAAAGGGAATGTACCCCTGTCAGAGGCTCGAAACGGCGATTGATTTAAGAAAACAACAGCCCGGCAGTTAGCGACCAAAAAAGTATCAGTTTTGAAAAAAGAAAATCATTTCCCAAACAGAAAGGTGGTTTTCCCACCCCGTTGGCATTGCCCAATCTTAGCCAAAACAAATTTACCTCTTGCTGGGGGAAAAAAATTTGGAAAATTTTTAAAAAAATTGCCTATGTTCAGTTCGGTTGTTGGGAAAAGGGTGAATCAATGGAGAAAGGGAAAAGGCCTCGGTTACCCCCATCCCCCCAAGTAAGTCCCGACTTCACATTACAGAAAAAAAATAATCAAGTTTCTTGACGACAATCAATTGTTGAGTCAGAAAAAAAAACCCAAAAATTTGGAGAAGTATTACTTTTCTTTTTAAGTGTCACATAAAAAAGCAATTTAAAACCCCCAGACCCACACATGGGTGAGAAAACAACGAGTTCTGACTGAAAAGGGAAAAAAAGGGAAAAAACCCTTTTCCCTTTAAAGATCAAATTCTAGACCCGTGTTTTCCCAAAGACCAGCGGCGAAAGGCCTACTCTTTTGTTAAACATTTCTGAAAGACCATCCTCATTAAGTTGAGATGAAATTTGGGGGGCCCGTTAGAATTTTGATGGAAAACCGTTTTAAGGTTTTAAATATTTTTGATTTTGGTCAAAGATGTTTTCTTCGCAGCGGAAAAAGGGGCAAATCCACGAGGATGGAACAAAATTTTTTAGGGGGCTGAGAGGGGGGTCAAAAATCCCACAAAAAGTCGGGGGAATAAACGTTTGATGGAATTTCATACAAAAAACCAGTGATTTAAAGAAGAAGAAGAAGAAGGGGGAGGAAAATTTTTATGATAGTTTTGGGCCCACGCACCCACATCAAAAAAAACGAAGACCTATTAAAAAAAGAAAAAACCGAGGAGAAAATTTGCCCCTTCGTCATGAAAGCCTACTAAAAAAAGACACTTTTCTTTGTCAATTTACTATGTTTAAACCTACCCGGGGGTTTGGGGGAATTCATGGACTTACAAGGGAGCGAAAAAACCGTCACTTTAGATCATTTAAAAGGGGTGTACGGGACTGGTTTAGGGAAATCAAAGAACCTACCGTTGCATAAAACAATACGGGCGAAAATTTCGAGTCACGACTGTGGTAGGAGGTATCGATCATCAAAGGCAAGCTGATCTGCAGATATGCAAAGTTGTACAAAGAGAAAATTTACCTTTGTACTTCTATGTGTTTATTGATGTGTTTTCAAAATATGCTTTGGGGAATTTCCCATCATTGAAAAACTGGAAAAGGCGCTCATCCAAGCCTTTCAGTCTATTCTAAAAAAAGGCCGAAAACCACTCTCTTTGCAAACAGACAAAAAGGCCCAGAATTTTTTTAAAAAAGACTTTCAGAAGTTTTTAGAAATAAGCATGACATTCATTTCTTCACGTCGTAAAAACCCAAAAAAAATAAAGGAGTATTGTTGAACGTTTTCAACGTACGCTTAAATCAAGAATGTGGAAATATTTTACTTTTCACAAACCCTCTTTTTGTGGTGTTTCTGAAAAATATTGGTACATTGGGTACAATCATCGTTTTTTTTTGAAGCAAAACCCCACGTTTCCCCCGATCTGTTTCTAGAGAAAATGGCATGAAGTACAGAGAAATTGTATGGCAAAACCCTCAAAAAAAAATAAAAATCAACTGATTTGGAAAATGGGGGATTGTGCGATCAAAAAAAAAACCAAGCAAAAATTTGCCAAAGGCTATCTACCCAACTGGACAGTGGAATTGTTCAAAGTGGTTTGCTTTAAAAAGAACAACCATTGACCCTAAAACTTGAAGACTTGGCTGGAGAAACTATCCGGATCCTTATACCCGGGGAAAGAAATTTTAAAAAAAAAAAAGATGATGAGCTATCGAAGTGGAAACAGTTCTTGATCGGGGTAAAGGCGTGTAGGCGGTAAAACATTTAAGAAGTGAAAAATGAAGTGGCTTGGATATCCTAAAAAGTTTAACAGTTTGGGTTTTTCCCAAAATGAAATTTTGTTAAAGTTTTTAAAAGTTTTGGAAAAAGCTGTCTCAGTCCGGGTCCCGCAGTGTTTCAGGTAGACAACAGTTTTACAGACAGGGAAAAAGGGGAGGGGACCTAACCGAATCCCCTTTCTTGACACAGATTGTGATCATCTTTATCATCGTCATGTGTCTTTGTGAAAACCCGTGTCTAACAGTCCAGATCGTGAACTTTGGTTGCTGCTGATGGTACTTTATCGGATACATTTCTTCCAAACCCAAGTTAAAATTTAAGAAATCATGAAAATCTTTCTTTAAACACTCTATCAGTGTAGTTTGATGGCAAAATTTTTACCCAAACAACACACAAAGTTGTTTTAGGGAAACCAACCCGGCAAAAACCCCTGATTTTCGACAAACAAAATTGGGAAGTGGCTGTCGTGGGAAAGACGTTCCCACACAAGTCGAAACATTTGGGAAAAGGAGGAAAGGGGGAAAAAATTTTTCATCGTGGGCTAAAAAATCCCGGGCTGGATGCAGCCTTTTCATAAGTGGAAAAGGGGTTTTGAAAATTTGAAGGGAAAAATGGGCAATTTCCCCTTTTTATTCCGCAGGCATCTATGCGTAAACCCCAAAAATCTCACTGCGAAAGGGGCAAAGGGTAATTAAAAAAGCCACTAAAAAAAATTTTAACCCAAAAAAAACCCCACATTTTGGGCTTGATTTTTCCGGCTTGTCCAAAAAGTTTTCAAATTTACCCGGGAAATTTGGGGGGATCAAAGTTTGGCTTGGGGCTTCATCCTTTCCCCCTTACGAAACTTGGGGGAAAGGAGAGTCTGTGGTGTTTCCGGGCAGAGCAACCCAAAAGATTCAAGTACGGGGTGGACCTCTTCACGAAGATGAACCATCTGTTTGTTTAACGATTGGCCCGAACAACTTTTTTTAGGGGATGTCGATGCACCGAAATTTTTTGCGTTGTTTCCCTTTACCCCAAAAAACAAAAGCAGGGGCTAATCCACCCATTTCACTTTGAAAATTTTTAAATTTACACTACATAACCCGGGCAGCAGATCATATTTCAACGAGATCGTATCAATATAAAAGGTGACACAGGGGATTCCGTTCATTTTTACTCCCGGGAAATCGGGGTGGGTGAAGCTTCATTTTAAAAGAAAAAACACAATAAATTTTTAGTTTCCGTGGTCAACCCCGAAAAAGTCGGATTGGTTTGGGCTCCCTGTTTAAGAAAATTTGGGCCGCAAAATCTTACCCATGGTGAAACCCAAACTGAACCTTTAGGACTACAGGGGCTCTGAAAAAAAAAGGGGTTTAAAAAAGGGATTTTTGCCGTAAAAAAATTTCTGTTTTGGCCCAAAAAGTAAAGACAGTGATCAAGAAAAAGGGAAAAAACTTGTTTAAAGATGTGGGTCAGAAAAATCTGGAGGTATCAAAAGTCGACATTTATTTGCTTCCCGCACGTCAAGGAGACACAACCCAAAAAAAAAAAAATTCTCACGGGCCGTTAATATTTTTTATTGGGAAAAAACAAAGTTTCAACCGGCTTTGTTGGGGTGTAGCAAAAACTGAACTTGATGTGACCCCATGTTTTCCCCCTACCTTTACGGGAATGCCCCAAAATGCACAGTGGGGCAAAAACTTTTCCTGGGTCCCGCACTGGGGCAAAATTTATTTTCCCCCTTGAAATTTTTTAATTCCTCTCAAACAGAAAAGGGACTGATATCAACCAGAGTATTGGGACCTGAAAATCAAAGTAGTCAAACCGGATGGCAATAATCTGGGGCTGTTTGGGGAAACATCCACAGTAAATAATTTCTTCCCCAGCTTGTTTAGCAGTATTGACGGGGTACCCAAAAACAAAATGATCACCAATAATGTGACACATTGCGTACCCGGCCTACATTGAGAATTTGCTATCTTAAATTTTCGGACAGTAAATAACCAGCTCTACGCACGGAAATTTGGAAATCCTGACCGGCGGGTTTTAAGAAAGAGCATACAATTTTCGGGGAAATAAAAGAAGGTTTTTAAAAAAAAAAGAACAGTATCCCCCAGAGTCGTGTTCTGGAAATGTGGGCTTACTTTTAGACCTGTGTTTTCCCAAGGGCAAGTACCTTCCCCAAAGGTTTTAGAGATACGGTGCGACTCAACGAACCCCCGTCAGGTTTTTTCTTGTTTTGGGGAAGAGGGAAATATCCCGTTACTTCAAGCTGGATTCAAAGTTCGGGGTTTGAACCCCGTTACCCGAGTGGCCCCAAAAACTTAACCGACCATCGTTCAACATGGGATGGGAAAATTTCCCCCTTCGCCGAGCTGAGGTGGAAAAAATTTTCACCTTTTCCCGGAGGGCCCCCCCATCAAAAATCGAAGATCATTTTTTTCAAGGCAGGGTTTCCCCCAAGTTTTCATTATGGGCCGGTAAAAAATACAGGGCTTTAATGGCGATGTGGGGAACCAACCCCTCTGGTTTTTTAACATTTCAACTTGTCTAAATGAGAAGTCTGGTTTTTCGGAAAGACGACACACAACTTTCCCTTCCAGCCCAAAACTTTCCCCCAGGGAAATTTTGAGATTTATACATGTCCCTGCATCAAGCCACGGGATCACTCGGTTTAAAAACCCCTCCATGGGGTTGACAATGGCGAATTTCGGGGTTTCAAAACTGTGGGGGATTTACCCTTTAAGCCAAAATTTAAGGATCAGAAGAGGGGGCATCTGCCCTCCCATAAAAACGGGGGGAAAATTGCGAACGAGCTTCAGTTTCGTGCACCTCTTGGTGACCCCCTCAACGTGATTGTGTTTTGCCGAATACGACAGTGATAGAGATTAAAAGGGTTCAGGAAGTCATTTACAGACTATTAAACCTTTAAAAAATCAGGAGAACAGCTGGCCAAACAAAATGTACGAAGAAATCTAAACTTGGGTTTGGCGACACGATTTGTAAAAAGTTTGAAACCCTCATGTGGTGCATGAACTGCCAGGGCCCCAAACCCTTTGATTTTCGTGAAAGAAAAATGTTATGGTTGCCCTTTTTGATATCCCAGTCCCGACCCAAAATCCCCCCTGTTTGGGTTTTGCCCGCAAAAGTGAGGGGGGTCGGGGATGTTCCTGAAAAAGGGGATTAAAAAAAATGAACATGTTTTAAAATGATGGAAAGATGGTACGCCTTTAACTTTCAAAAAAATGGTCTCACACGCGCTGAGAAAGTGATGTTTTCAGATGAGGGCAAATATAAAGGTGTGTAGATCGAAAAGACCACCCATTGGAAACTTTTGAGGGGCGAAAATTGGGGAGGGGAATTAAACAAGATTTTGGAAAAAGGAAAAAGATTTAAATTGCAGTAGTTTTGGGTCATTCACCAATTCTACCCCCCTTGAATGCCGTGGGGATGTGCTTTAAAAAAACAACTACCCCAACGTAGCCCCGAGAATGTTTAAAAATTACATAGTTAATACCCACAATTCGACTCAACCTGGGGGGAACATTGGGGGGTTGTGTTTTTCAAAAGATAAATCGACTACTTTCTTTGTTCGTATGGACAAAAAAACCCCTCCATCGTGACATTCAACGATTCTTGGAAAAAACAAGGACCCTATAAAGGAAAACTCATGAGGGCTTCAAGGATACAACACCCTTTGTGTGTGGGCCCTATTGTTTGTTTTCTTTGCATTTTCTTGTTCCCGGGGGCCCCCCGGAAAGTGATTTTTTCAAAAAAAAACGGGTGGGTTAGAGTAAATTCCCGGGCAGAGGATCAAAAACACTTCAATTGAACGATTCCAATGTGGGGTGTTGGTTTTACCAAAAGAAATATTCAGAACTGTACAAACGGGCCAAAAAGGGCAAGTTTTGTAATCGCACCCCAACAACATCACAGCTAAAATCCACCAAAAATTTGGGGGGATGGTCGTGCGTGTTTTGAATTAATGACGAAAGTTTAGGAACCCCATTCTACTTTCAAATTTAAGTGCAGTGTTATGTTTCCTTTTTGTTTATAGTGTTTGCATTGTTCATATTGTTTGTTCATTTTTTTTTTGTGCAAATGTTCCTAGAGTTCAATTTTAAAAAGCTAAAAATTTATTTGATTTCTTGTTGTTTTGTTTATCTTACACTTAACAATTGTGTATATTCCCTCTCGAATTTGTTGATGGGCCCCGAAAGGGCCCTATTTTGGGGTTTTTTGATCCTGAAAATTTCTCGGAGCAACCCCCTATCTGAATAATCAGGGGGCAAACCCTATGCCCTAATTCCCCTAAACGCACTGTAGGCCCATGTTTTAGCGAAAACACAGGCAGGCCCCGGGGATACACTTGGTAGGGTGCCCCACAAAACGGGCATTCTGAAGTTGTGTGAAGCAACCCAACGCATAAATTTTCCTGACTGACACTGGTTTATGTGGTATATATCCCCCTCCCTTTTCCCCTAAAAAACACACCACACTTTTCGAACCCGAGTTTTTTTTGGAAAATTGTGATTTCATCCTTCTTTTTTTTTTTAAAAAAAAAACATATAGTTATGGAAAAAAAGTAGGTCGTAGGTCAATCCACCCCAAAGTAAAGGGCCAAAAA
The DNA here is from genome assembly GCA_021229015.1 of Solen grandis. Taxonomy (NCBI): domain Eukaryota; kingdom Metazoa; phylum Mollusca; class Bivalvia; order Adapedonta; family Solenidae; genus Solen; species Solen grandis. Next base: position 13,385 of record JAIFHC010000143.1, on the reverse strand, counting down.
GGGAATGCTATCCAAATCAGGGGCAAGGTTAAACTTCCGTCACTTTTTCATTTGGGTGGAAATTACGTTCTTTTATTGGTGTGTGCCAACACTCAATAGAAAATAGGTAATCGCCCCAAGGGCTATAAAAGCACACTTTCATCGTATCATAATCCCCCTACCCCAAACCCGGAAAGCTACGTAAAATTCTGATCTCGTTAACCCAAAGCCTTTTTGGCTTTCTGATTTTTTTGAGCTGACGACGTGCTTAAAAAGGGATCGGGCTCGTACACTCCGACTCCCGGGGTACCCAAACCCGCTACCCAAAAACGTATCACCTCAGCCTCAACCCCACCAAACAGCAACCGTACAGCACAAAACCAGTGCAACACCAACCCACAGTGAAACCAGTTAAAAAATGTTGGACCAAACTATTCTGAGGGGGAAACCAAAAAGGTGAAAAACAACTCATTTAAATTGCAAAGAGAATGGGAAAAAAGTGGAATGGCCCCCATAAATTTAAAACAGGGCAAGCTGGTGGTTTCCTATCACTTTCATTCCAGAAAAAAAAGGAATCTCCAACAAACGTCCCCCTTTGGGGGATCCCTTCTAAGAAAAGGGCTTGGGGGCCCATTGTTTTAAAAACATACCCAAAAAAAACAAAAAAGGGAAGAAGTAGGAAAAAAAAAACAACAAAAACAAAGGGGCCCCTTTTTAGGGGCCCCAAACCGATGTTCGAAAGGACATTTTTTTACAATTTTAAAAACCCAAATAATAAAGTATGAAAAGAAATGAAATTTATGCCATTTGTTTTCGATGTGCTATGGGGTAAGTCACATATAGGGTAGCATGGACAACGGGCTGCATATCTGACATGGACAAAATACAAGCCCCAAAACCAAACCCTTTTCGCTTAAAATACAAGCCCGGGGTACCAAAGTACGCTTAAAATAACAACAAACTTTTAGGAGTATCGTAGCCAAAATTTAGGAAAGTTACTTTCAGAACTATACTACTTTTCATTAAAAACACTTTTTTATCACCCTAGAAATGTTTTAAAATCTGCTGAAGGGAAAATCAAAAAAAAAGTCATGAGTAACCATACTTGTGGGAAAAAAAGGCCTTTTTTCGGGCCAACCCCCAAAAGTCTCGAAGAGAATATACCTCAATTGTCCCCTTTTTTCAAATTCCCCTTTAAAAAGATTTTTTTCATTAAAGTAGATCCCAAAGTTTTATAAAAGTTTACAAAAATAAAAAATTTTTACCCAAAAAAAGTCATCACAACTACAAAATTTGGCTTGATTTTTTTTTTTTTTTAAATTTTTAGCAATTTGATACTAGTATGTCAATACAAAAATGGTCAATCCCCCTCAGGTCAAGGCCAAAAACAATTTTATCCAACTCAGATAAGGTTTTTAAAATTCCCCGTTATTGTCATTGAATGAAAATAACGTTTTTGATTGGTTTTACGCTAAAGAAGAAAAATAGGTCAATCCCCTCAAGGTAAAAAGCGACCGCATCAAACATTCGGTCTTTTTTCTCGTGACAACCATGGAAGAAATTCAGCAACTGAAATTTAATTTGTCAACGAATTTTATGGGGTTGATCGAAAAACAACGCAAAGAGTGGAGACAACAGCAAGACCCTATTGCACAATAAAATTTGGGATTTGGAAGACATTGTTCATCAGATGATGTTTAGAAACAGCAAGCAACAAGATGAACATGATGCCTATAGCTCATGGAACAAACAGGAGAGTTGAGACAACACAAAAAAGGGTGAAGTCCATATGCCATGGGAAAAATCAGGCGAGGGTTTAGGGCAACAGCAACAAGATAAAAACCATGTCCTATAGAAAAACAGGATGTTACAAAATTGGGAAAAGATGTCATCGTAATCGTGGGCGATGAACACGATGTCACCGAATCAAGGGGCGGGCGAGGGCAATGTCACCGAAAACTAAAGAAGAAACAAAAGGGGCCCTTTTTTAGGGCCAACCCCAAAAGTCTCGAAAGGACATTTTACAATTTTTCAATCCCCCCTTTTAAATTCATAAAAGTTAAGATGTGGTCCTCCTTTAACTAAAAAATAAAACATGAGTAAAAAGCAATATTGCGTATTGGAAAAGTTTGGTATGCATACTCTTTCTCTCATCCGATCTTAAGTCATCCTAGTTAGATCTAAAAGGTAGGGCATGTTCTTTTATTACATTTCAAAATACGGTACCATAAATCTTTTTTCGTATATACTCAAGGTACCCTAAATTTTTGTCGGGGACCATAATTTTTGACTCGGTACCATAATTTTTTTTCGAAAAAAAAAAAAAAAACCCGGGTTTCCCCTATTGCCCCCCCCCTTTCACTACTGGTGTGAAGGATGGCGCAAATTTGAATTTATGTTTTACGTTGATTTTATCAAGATTTTCAAAGTAAATTTCCCTTTTAAAGAGGAAAATTTTCATATGTTTCTTTTGGGAAAACGTAAAAAGTGCGGGCGTGCGCGGTGCTGTTTCCTACAGTTTGTTTTTTCTTTTTCTAACATAAAAGAAAACGTCGTGCGTGGTATCACGCCGGGTCACTGAACCGAGGTTATAGGTTCGAATCCGTTGGAGGCGAGATTGTGGGCCGTATCTTTATAGCGTCTGAAAGCTAAAAATTTTGATGGGATCAAAAAAAGAAAATTTATTAAAAGGATGATATTTGTGCAAAAACATGATAGAAAATATGAGAGTTACTTAAAAAAAGAAAGAGAGAGAGAGAGGGGGGGGGGGGGGGGGAAACCCCAAAAGAAAAGGGGAAAGGGAAACGGGAGTTGGGGGTCAAAGTTAAAAGGGGGGAGAAAGAAAAAGGAGAAAGTTTACCCGGGAAAGAGAAAAGGAAAGAAAGGGAAATGGGAAAGAAGAGAGGGGGAAAAAAAAAGAAAAAGGGGGGGGAAATGGAAGGGAAAAGAGAAAAGGGGAAGGGGGAAAATAGAAAAAGGGGAAAAAGAAAAAATTTGGAAAATTTTGGGGAAATTTTCCAGGGATTTGGAAGAGGGAAATAGGGAATGACCCGGGACCAGGGGCCCGGGAAGGAGAGAGCGGCGGGGAGGAAAAAATTTTGGGGAAATTTTTTGGGTTTGGGGTTTGGTAGAAATAAGAAAAAGAGATTGAAAGGAGAGAAAAAAAAGTTTTTTTTGGAAAGGAGGGAAAAAGAAATTAGAAAAAAAAGTGGGGAAAAAGAAGTGGGGGTTTTTTAAAAAAAAAAATGAAAGGGGCGGGTTTTTTTTAGAAGGGGAAAATAAGGAAACGGGAAAATTTATGTCTATGTATGATCAAAATTTGTTATATCTTCTGGCGAGAAAAAAAATGCAGTATAGATAAACGGTTGAACCAGAATTTATAATTGCACACACTATTTTAGAATACCTGGTTGAATGAACCGAGTTAGTTTTTCGTCATCAACAAACAAATTCCTGAAGGCGGGGCTTGTTGCACATGCGACTTGAACATGTTCTTTTTGAAATTTAAGATAGAAAATAGAAACATAGAAAGTTTTTTATTAAAATAAATCTTGGTAAATTTTGGGGAAATTTCACAGGTCTGTTTGGTTATTTAAAACGACGGGGAAAAAATTTTGGCCCCAAAACGTACCCTTCCGGTTTGCAGTCCTTAACTGTCTTGGCTCCTGGTGTTTCTATTTCCCTGTAAAAGGCGGCGAGGGGAAAGGGCTTTGCGCTGACAATTTTTTTGGGTCTTTCCGTGTCTTGTCACAGTACCCAAACTTTCCCGCAACTTCGCCCCATACGTGCATTTGAGTAAAAAATATTTTTTTTTTTCGTGCTTTAAAAGAGCGCTAACCCCATATGCATATGTAAAAAAAAGTCCGAAAAACGATAGGGGTTTTCTTTTGACAAAAAAAAAATGATCGTTGGTCTCATTTTTTAAAATGCTTATTATAAAGGTATTTGGCTGTATATTTAAATCTAATTCTTTAAATTTAAAAAGAAAAAGATGTTATTTGTTTTTTTGAGGCGTAATATTTTGTTTTTTAACTTGTTAAAAATTTTTAAAATCTCCTGAAATTAATTTTTTTGTATTTTTGTGCGCTCCTAATCCACTGGCCCCGTGTAAAGGCATCATATTTTGTCTAATAATTGCCCGGAAGTTTTTGTTCACGATTTTGCGTCTGTCTCTTTTCAGGTGTTACCTTTTATCCAAAATTTTCTTAAGTGCATTTGAGGCTTTTTCCCAACCGTGCTCAAGTGCGATTTACCTTATGACGCAAAGCCTCACCCTTTTCCATGGTCTAATGAGGCTTTGCGAAAGGCCTTGTACGGTTCAAAATATAGGTAAAGGTCCTTTTATTGACTTTTAAACACAAACACACCACACACACACGCGCGCGCGCGAAAATTTTTTAGGTCCAAAAATTTTGTATATTATTTTATTAAGCATTTGTTGGCCCAAAAATTATACAGTGATTCAACTACCCCGCTCTTATTTATCGTATATTAAACTGTTTACATGTATTAAAAATAAATTTAGAAAAAATTTTAGTTTCATGTATTATGGGACATTTAATCTCCATTTATGAAATGACACTGCTGAGGGGTTGATTTAACATTCATTTTAAAATAGTATTTAAAAAAATTATTGGTATAAACCTTTACATTGTTTTCAGAAAATTTGTTCGAAAATACGTTTTTAAAAATCTTTTGTGAATACTGACACGGGCGCGAGAAATGCTGTCTATGTTCTAACATCCCCCTTAAAAGTAGCAGGGAAAAAAAAACCCGAAGGACACAGGGGCTATGCTGATGAAACGATGCCCATTGCTTTATTACAAGACCTAGCTAGGGTCATGGAAATTCAAATTTTGTTTTGTTTATGTTCTGACATTATGGTATCTGGTCTCATGTTTGCCTTAGCTTTTGGGCTTCAGGTTTTAAAGGATCTTAACTGTTAGAATGCATCTTTTTAAAATAAACATGCATTTTTTAATCCCCCTTTTGTCGATTTTGGCTTTTAGTTTGCCATCTTTTTTAAAGCTCAGTGATTTATCATTTTCAAGTGTATTCCCGGCTGCTGATTTCTTTTAAAAATTTTAAAAGAATGTTTTGGTTTCTGTAGCCTTTAACCTCTTTTAAATGAATTTGACCATACCCGACTTCTAATGGTTTATTTTAAAAAAATATCACAAAGACAGCTATACTAGTTCTGGACATTTTTTTAACTCTATTTATATAGTTTGGGTTTATAAAAATACAGGTACGGTTTTTACAAACTTATTTAGATGCGCATTTTGCCTCACATTTACTGTTGTACATGTTATTGTGGATCTGGTATGTTGTTGCTTTCGGTTCGTCGCCCGTGACCCAATGCAGTCATATAAGAAAAGTCGAGTAATTTTACGAAAGGGGGAGACACCGGGATGAAAAAGAAACCAGCTAGAACGATGACCATTTTGAGTGATAGAAAGGGATCAAAACCATATTTGTGATACTTGCGACATTGAAAAACTGTAACCCCTCTCATGGAAGCCCCGGTATAATGCCTTATTCCCTTTTCATCCCGTTATTTTCCCTGGGGTTTATTTATGAATACTTTTTTTTTTAAATTTACAAAGTAAAAAAAAAAAAAAAAAAAAAAAAAAAAAAAAAAAAAAAAAACAAAAAAAAAAAAAAAAAAAAAAAAAAAAAAAAAAAAAAAAAAAAAAAAAAAAATAAAAAAAAAAAAAAAAAAAAAAAAAAAAAAAAAAAAAAAAAAAAAAAAAAAAAAAAAAAAAAAAAAAAAAAAAAAAAAAAAAAAAAAAAAAGCTGATCATTGAAAAAAAAAAAAAAAAAAAAAAAAAACCTAGATTTCAATGTAAGTGTTAGTTTGTACCTCGAAATTTATATTGTTTTTGTAATAATGGTGATTGCCTACATGTTTAGATTTGTGCTAGTGTTTATTTTGTTATAAAAGGCTTATGATGCAATTAGATTTTTAAACCCGTATGTATTTTGTATAATGTTACTTGCAATGTAAATTTTAAAAAAAGGGTTTGTTTAGTAATGCTGATTGCAATACACATTTTTGCCAGTATCTGTTTTGTGTAATATAATGTTGAGTGAAATGGAGATTTTTTTGCCAATGATGTTTTTGTAATATAAGGTGATTTCAATAAAAATTATTCCAGATAACCTTATTCTGTAATAAAAAGTGATGAAATGTGGTTTTTATTCCAGCATTTTTTTGTGTAATGTTAATTGTAGTGTATATTCTTTATGACAGTGTTTTTTTTGTGACATATATTTGCTTGCCATGTAGATTTTATGCCAGGATATTTTTTTTCATAATGTTTATTCAAATGTAGGTTTATATGCCAGTGTTATTTCGCGTAATTTTAAGGCAGATTGCAATGTACATTCGAGGGCGAGTCAATAAATAACCAGCCTAACCTATTTCGGGTTGAGATCTACCTCTTCTTTTTCAATATAATTTCCCTCCAGGACTATGCACTTGGACCAACGGTGTTCAAGTGCCATCAGCCCAGAATGAAGAAGTTAGGGTCCTTTCCATGGAACCACTCCTCAACTGCCGCTACGACTTTTTCGTCAGACCGGAAATGACGCCCAAAGTATATCCTTTTCAAATTTGGAAAAAGGAAGAAGTCTGGTGAGTAGGCAGGGTGCGGTATTAATTCATCCCCATTTCGCCCCACAGCTCCATTGCAACTTCACAAGTGTGGACTCCTGCATTGTCCTGTTGCAGCAAAACACCTTTGGAGAGTTTACCACGGCGTTTCTCGCGGATGGCGTTCCTCAGCTGGTCTAGCAAGTTTGCATAGTATGCTCGGTTATTGTACTTTTCTTGGGTAAAATGTCCAACAAAATAACGCCCTTTGTGTCCCAAATACTGTGGCCATAAACTTTGCCAGCAGATGGTTGAGTCTTGAACTTCTTTGGCCTTGGGGATCCCGGCCCTACGCACTGACGACTCTGGGCTTTATTTTCTGGTTCTAATAATGCACCAAGTCTTATCCACAGTAACTAGACGCAAAAGGAATTCATCTTTTGACCTCAAACGCTTCCACAACGCACTGCATACTGATGCTCTCGTTGCCATTTGCTCATTGCTAAGGGATTTTGGGACCCAACGGGCTGTAAGCTTGTGCATCACTAAACGACCATGCAAGATTGTTTGAAACGGTACCATGTGAAATGCCTAATGCCTGTGCTATTTCTTCAACCTGACTTCGCCTATCTGAGTATACCGATCTCTGACTTTATTACACATTTCTTCGTCGGTGGCATCAACTGGGCGCCCAGACCTGACTTCATCTTCTAAAGACGTTCTACGGCGTTTAAACTCCCCAACCCAGAATTTAACTTGATAATAAGATGGTGCAGAAGACCCATACATATCAACTAACTCGGCATGTACATGTATGTCCTTACCAGTTTTACCTTTTAAATACAAGTACCGAATTACAGCACGGTACTCCACTTTTGATGAAAGCTTGCTGCCATGTTTGACATTCAATATCTGACATACAAATGGCCGTATACATGTTTAGTTTTGTACACAGGTATAGTACATGTATTGAAACAATGCGTGAAATCGTGGATGTCTCGGTTGATCGGAGATGTCATAGGCTGGTTATTTACTGACTCGCCTCGTATATTTGTTTCGTGTATTATAAGGCAGATTAATGTATGGAATTATATTTTGGCCAATGAGATTGCAGTATTTTTCAAATTTTTCCATCGGTTTGACTTGTTAACCGTTAGGTTTAATGGATAACTATATTCGCTCTGAATTAACTGCACCTGTGGAAAACCTTTCTGCGCATGTGTGAAGAGGCGGGATAAGAGGCGTGGCCTTTATTGGCAATGTTACAACTATGATGAAATGCAATGAGAACAGCGTAGAAGTTCTACTTTTTTATTTTGAATGAACTGTTTATAAACAATGAGATCTGAATGTCAAATAACATATACATAGTAAATCATCATATCCAAGATGATGAAGTAAAAAAAAAAAGAAAAAAGAAAAAAAAAGCAAATACAAGTGACTAGTATCAAGAATTCCCCAACACACTAAATCTTATACGTCATTAATGTATGGAATTATATTTTGACCGATGGGATTGCAGTATTTTCAAAATTTTCGTTCGGTTTAACTTTATAACCGCTAGGTATAATGGACCTAGCATACGTTTTGAATTAAGTGCACATGTGATCAACCTTTGTGCGCATGCGTTTAAAGGTGGGATTTGTGACGTGGCTATAAAATCAATATTCCGACTAAATGCAGTAAAATGAAGCAACGAGAACTGATACAAATATTGAAAAGATTATTTATTGGGAATAGCATTTCAGTCATTTGGAGAAAAGTGTACTTGAGCCCAGATATATACTGCCACACTGCAGTATCACCCCGTAGACATGTGGCATGATACATCACCTGTTAATTATCCTGAACGGACCAACTAGTCATACCAGTACCTTTTATTACGACTTTTTACAGAAATCATAGTAGTGACATCTTGTGACTCGTAAAGCACCCCATCAAACAACAAATCGCAAATTAAGTGAATAGCATTAAGTATTCACTAGCTCAATCAGTGCTTATTTTTCCCGCCCGATCTGATTTTCACAGTGCCAGGGTGCCAGATTAGCGTAGTGGTTACGCACTTCGCTTCTCACCAATGCGTCCGAGTTCGTTTCCTGGTCACGCACGTGAGGAGGTACAGTGATCGCCCGTCCAGGCACGAGGGTTTTGTCCGAGTTCTTCGGTTCCTCCCACAATAATAACCGCTTTACGCCGCCACAGAGCCATCGAAAATGATTAATATAATTGTAGAACTTGTTCGTAATCGATGTAAAAAATGAAGTTTAGATTTATGACTATAACTTTTTTTTTAGTTTGGAACTTAAGCATCTTGCATTTTCGTTCACTTGTGGTTGGTGTCTTTATCTCGGTAGACGTCATTGTAGCGGGGCGCTACTTCAGTTTTGGTTTTTTAACATAATTCAATATCCCTCAAAGAGATCAAAACTTGCGTTAACAAATAGCAATTGTCGCTTCCATGTCGTTATGAGCCTGCATCTGTCTATTTTTAGACACGAGCCACTTTGAAATTAAATTTGCATGAGCAATTTTGAAGCATATTTGATTGGTTGGTTCGTCAAAAGGCGGGAATTTATGGGGGGGGGACTAGGACAGTATCGTCAAAAAAATAATTCCATACATTAAGTAGGTTAAGTTTTTTATCGAGGGTTTAACAAATTAAAACCGCTCAAGCTCGGCGCAGCCGAGCGAGCGGTTTTAAACTTGTTAAACCCTCGATAAAAACATTAACCTATACTGGTAATGTAGATTTATATGCCAGTGTTTTTTTGGGGCGTATTATATGACAAATTGCAAAATTCTGTCTGTTTTTTATTTCGCGTGCTATGTTTTCTTTGTTATTATTATTTTTTTGAAATTTTAATATGGATAGCAATGTATATTTTGTGTAAATTCAACCTTATTTAGATGTTTTTACATATTGTTCTGTAATAGTTTGTTGTAGATGAATGTGTAACAATGAAACACAAGAAAGAAACGCGGGGTTTGTTTTGTTTTTGTCGTTTGATATATTTGATTTACTGTTGTTTGTCTGAAAGTGTGTTTCGTGTTTAGCTTACCAGAGCAGAACGTGCCCCAAAGGGGAGCCCAAACAGATCATCCTGTGTCCGTCAAAGTTGTACCAATGGAAAATGAAAATCCCCAAAAATTTCTAGGTATTCGTTAACTCTTATCCTATAGTTTTGCTAAAACTGAAAATTAAATAAATACAAGAGAACTGTGATACCTTGAATCACAGCGGGGGCCCCCAAACAAAGCCGACCGACATGTAGATATTTTTATGTGTATTTCAAAATTTAACTTTCTTTTGCGCAGCTGTCAAAAACTCTAGACAGCTGTAAACAAACTGTAATGGTTTTAAGACGGCGATTAGCCGTCTTATGCTGAAGACGAAATCAGGCCTTGTAATTTGTATATTTTCCACAACAATTTTAACTGTACCTCTCCGCGCTTAGTGCGGATCCATGCAATGCGATTCTGCACTAACGAATACGAGTGGAATATGTTACACAGACGTTTAAATCATAACCGTAACCGCTTTTAGTGTCTTATTGCTTGTTAACATGTTTTCTTTTGCCATTTTTGGGACCCGGGAAACATCAATTTTAAGTGTGAAAAAAATATCCGTGACACTTCTTTACCAGAACAGAACCCATCTTACGTACATGAAGATCTACTCCTGTAAAAGAAAAAGTAGTGCTCCGTATGTATGTAATTGACCTAAAGTAGTCCACACAATATTTGCATGATGGCGAGTTAGGTTCCCCAGGGCATTTCTTAACTTGGAAATGATAGGCAAACATTCTAGTATCTTAAATAATCAAATACCTGGTCAATTTCTACATATACAAAACAACAGATAGAATTCGCTAGCACTGGAGAAAAAGAATGACCTACTTAGGTATGCAGCTCTTTATGAATGAAAGGTTCAAGACCTTAACTCGGATATTATGTTACAAACAGAAATTCTGTAGCAACAGGGGTGGAGTTTTTGTCGCATGTGACTGCTTCAATAACTTCAGAAAATCTGGGTTTTAATGTTAATTATCCCGTCGCCGTCTCTCAGCGCAGTGTGCGCTTTGATGCTGAAGAACGAAATCAGGCCCTTTCTAATTTGCATATTTTCCACAAAATTTTAAATGTACCTCTCCCCGCTTAGTGCGGATCCATGCAATGCGATTCTGCACTAACGAATACGAGTGGAATATGTTACACAGCGTTTAAATCATAACCGTAAACCCCTTTTAGTGTGTTATTGTTTGTTAACATGTTTTTTTTTTGCCATTATTTTTTCATTGGAAGCATCAATTTTAAGCGTGAAAAAAATATCCGGGGACATTTCTTAACCAGAACAGCAACCCATCTTACGTATATGAAGATCTATTCCTGTAAAAAGAAAAAATAGTGCTCCGTATGTATGTAATTACCTAATATGGTCCACACAATATTTTGCATGAAGGCAAGTTAGGTTCCTCCCAGGGGATTTCTTAACTTTGAAAAAGATAGGCAAACATTCTAGTATCTTAAAAAAATCAAATAGCTGGTCAATTTCTACACATACAAAACAACAGATAGAATTCGCTAGTACTAGAGAAAGAGAATGACCCACTTAGGTATGCAAACTCTTTATGAATGAAATGTTCATGACCTTTACTCCGGTTATTATGTTACAAACAGAACCTCTGTAGCATCAGTGGGTGGAGTTTTTGTTATGTGACTGCTTCAATAACTTCAGAAACGCTGGGTTTAGAATGTTAATCCCGTCGCCGTCTCTCAGCGCATTATGCGCGTTGATTGTCTCTCTTTCCAGTCTAATTGGTGAAGAAATCCGTGCGAGCAAAATTCTTTATAAAAGATCGATCTTTTGAACTAAGTTAAAGCATCAATCCTTTCAGAAATACCAACTTAAAAATTTAACAACTTAAAATAAAAACATTTAAACTAACTTAAATAATAACATTTAAACTAAATTCAAAAAATACAAGTATATCTTTTAAAAAAAAATCCGAGTATTTAAAAAAAAAAAGCAAAAAAAAACGTAAATGTTACAAATATTTTAATTTAAAAAAAGTTACATTTAAAATTTAAAAATAAGTATTTATAATTACTCAAAAACAAATAAACAGGGAATAAATTTGAAGCACTACTACTATTTGTTTTTTACAGTAAAAAACCCGCTTAAAAGACCATTTTAAATTTAAAAAAATAGAGAGGTTAATTGGGGAAATTTGTGAAATGACGCTAAATGTAGGATGTTGGCAAAACAAAAAGAAGTCATCTGTGTTTATTATGGGGTTTGTTGGGTAAATTATAAATTTAGGGGACTATAAAAAATGCGGTCGAGAAAAAAAAAAAGTAAGGAAAACCAAAAAAAAAATGAGTGTGGGTCGAAATTTGGACTTCGACTGTAGGGGGTGCTCGCCAAATGTACCACGGTGAATTAACAAAGTCCCAGATTTAATTTTTTCACGGATTCACGCTCTGTCTTAAAAAAAAGGCTCGCTTTTTTGTTTTGATTTTTTGTGACTCGAAAATTTTGTTTTTCATGTTTAAATTGTCCTTAGCAAAATTGAAAGCATGGAGAAAGTATTGGTTATGAGGACATAAAAAATAATAGTGCACTGCGTCCGAAATTTCGTTTTTTAAGAAACGCCTTTTAACTATAAAGAAAGAGTCACAAAGTCCCTATATACCGCATTGATATCCCGTTTTAAAATATATCGGGCCCGTCTTTTGGGGCCCGCAATAACAAGAGGGCCAAGATGGCCCTTGCTCATTTGAGAAATATTTTGTTTTGCCTGCACAAGTTACTATGTTATAGCTTTGTTGAAATGAATACCTAAGCCATGCAGGAAAACAATAAGAACATTTCAATTTCTGAAACCAAACAGTACAGTGGTTGTAGCATAAAAATCATAAGTAAATTTAAAAGGGCCATAACTCCTGACCTTATCGGCCGATATCAGCCGAACTTGGCTGAAACATTTTGACAATAAACATTGTCACGAAGTTTGAAGAAGATTGCTTAAGAAATGAAGCTGTTAGATTGCAAACCAAAGTGAAATCTGACATTTTTAACCACACACGGAAAATTGACAGTAGTTTCAACTTTTGGGATGATTGTAACGACGGTTCTTGTATATTTTCAATTCTTTTAAAATGTGTTGTTCTGAGCCTTTACCTGAATACTTGTTCAAGGACTTGATTTTTGAGTTTACCCTCGCTTCGACAGTATTTCAGTCATATAGCGACGTCCCGCTAATTACAGGTGGAGGAAGACCTCGAATGCACGGAGGCATCCGGGTATTGTTCAAGGATGGGGGGAACTGTGCTTTGATCTTCAGTGTAAAGAAATGTGCTGGCAGCGCAGTTTTTGTTAATTTTTATTCATAAAATTTTCTTCAGCACTATCAACTCTGTATTTCGTCCCCACGTTGTCACGGAGTTTTCACTGAAGACAGAAGAAAGAGTGAAGTATTGTATTTTTCTGTGCCATGAGTGGATGACAATCCTTAAAAAAAAAAAAAAAAATTTGTTCGAAAACGACTTCCCCCCCCCCCCCGCCCCACTTCACTAACCAGTTTATTTACTAACTTGGTCCCCAGCACTGTTCAAAGTGTCCATTGACCTGGGGTTTGGGGATTTGCCAAACCGTATATAACGTGGAATGGGGTGTCCTATTTTTTATGTACCATGCTGGGTCATGTGCACCTTATGCGATAAATAGGAACGGTGAAATCGTGGTTTTGACACGAGACAGCTTCATAGCTGACTGTAAGCGACGGTTGGATACGGTTTTGGCTATGAACGC
>JAIFHC010000142.1:0-50000 GCA_021229015.1 Solen grandis | reverse complement strand
AGAGAATTTATAGCCCTTTCACAAATTATGGAGTTTAGGTATTGTGTAATGGTTACTTTGATGATGAATTGGTAAAGTAATTAATTCTAAGCTGTATTACAGTACTTCAAATAAAAAAAATGGTTAAATAATTGAACCTAACTGTAAATACAGTGGTCACGCGATTACTTGAGGTCGGATGGGATCTGCAAAAAAACTTGAAGAATCGCCGTATTCGAGGAATCATGTCAAAATTCAATACACTTATATTATTGATATATTTCATTAATTATTTTGTTATTTTTTTTTTAAAAAAGGTTAAACCTTAAAAAATAACACTTTTTTTTTTTTGTTACGTTTAGCTTTTTATAGTACTTTTTAAAAAAAACAACACACAAACAAAATTGGTTCCTTTAATGACAAATGATTAATCATGCAGACCCGTCGCAGTTTGTTACATGATCAGTAGGTGCGAAAATATGCTATACATGTCCGTGTTTATATAACGATTCACCTATGTACTCTCTGGAGGCTTGACGATGTGTAAAGACAAATACAAAACCATCTTCACCAAGGTGTTAATTACAGAGACAGGTAGTCATAGGGCCGGAGAATGGTTGTCAAGGAGATACAGATATGTTTTGATATTGACTTCGAGGAATTACATAGAAATTATATAGGATATACTAACTAGAGACCATGGATGGAGCTTGAGGAATCCAAAATTGCATGTTTAAAGAATCGCCCATAAATTTATAAAGAAAAAGAAGGGCTAAATCAAGGGACTGGGCTTGCAGCTTGAGTTATCACTGGTATTCAATGAATCGCCACATTGAGGAAGGGCATGCACTGTACACAGATAAACAACTCCTTTTTTGTGTTTAACATTGCTCCCTATGTGGGGCTTTTACAGTGATAACTAACTATAAATGATTTGATATTCTCACCTCACTTTGTGAAGTAAGGGCTGGACTGGAATCAAACGCACTTTCCAGGGTTCTCTCAGTCAGGGAAAAACAATTTTTTTTCAAGGTAAGGGAAAAGTCAGGGAAATTTGAAATTGGTCAGGGAAATTTGGAAATTCAGAAAAAGTCGGGGAAAAGTCAGGGAATTTTACAATCAAGGAAAGTCGACCAAACAGCAGGAGGATTATAATAAGGAAAGGCTAAGGCAGTTTCTTCCATTTGGCTTTTTTCAGTCAGTTTGAATTGTCAGATTGGCATAATATTAAATAAGTTCCCAAAAGCATCCAACAAAGTACATTTTTTGCTCATAGATGATGCATATTTGCCGCTGGATTTGCGCTTAATTTGGTCAGGGAATTTTGAATTTGGTCAGGGAAAAGTCAGGGAATTTTGATTTTTCAGTTTTGTGGGAACCCTGCTTTCCTTTCAGTGATAATTCTGGTAAATACTCAAAAGAAATAATATTCACATTAAACTTACAATGAATTTTAACACTTTTATAGGTGTCAGATATATTTTTGTGATTGAATGTCTGTCATCCACAGTCAACATTCTAACTTAAAACATCTCCTTATTACCTTCTGGGCCAATTTCCATGAAACTTTTAAGGAATGTTCCTTGGGTTGTCTCCTTTCAAAGTTTTTCAAAGACTTAAATTTGATGCAGAAATATGGTTGCCATAGAAAGGGGGAAAAATGTGAAAACTTTGAAAATCTCCTTGTCCAAAACTACTGGCATTTCAAAGTTTTGTCACAGGTGTTCCTTGGCTCTCTCTACAAAATTGGGTCTAGTGAAAAAAAGAGCCCCCATTCATTGGGCAGAGCCCATATTCCTTAATATAAGATATTTGCTGTTTCTTTTCTGCCCACTAATACCTGGTTCTCAGGTATGTGATCTTAGGGCCTCCATGGTCTTCTTGTTTTTTCTAAGCATCTCTCTGAAATCGTCTTTTCAGATAAATTTACTGTAGAAAATTTAATTTTTTAGCTCACCTGAGCACAACGTAACCATGGTGAGCTTTTGTGATCACCTTTTGTCCATCGTCTGTCGTCCATGCATGCGTCGTCCACAATTTCTTTAACCCTTTCCCTCATAGAGGACACCATGAAAAGACCTATGCGAACCAGATCAGCCTGCGAGTAACTCGTAGGCTGATCAGGTTTTATGCTGTTCCCTGCTCCTCAGTGGTCTGGAAATGAGGATTTTGTAATTAAATTTGGTAAGGTTTAACAGTGCTTTTCTGCACATCAGGCTTTATGTGTACCTACTGAGTGCGTCCAAATGAGTCTATATAAGGGAAAGGGTTAAACAACATCGCCTTCTAAACTTCTCACTGGATTTTGATAAAACTTCACAGGAATGTTCATTATGGAACCCTTTACCAAAGTTGTTAAAATTATTTTGATTGGTCAAAAATCTAGGTCACAGGAGCTAAAAATAGATTTTAAAAATGAAAATTTTAAAAATCTTCTTCTCCGAAATCACAAGGCCTAGCCTTTTGATTTTTAGTATGTAGCATGATCTTATGACTCTCTACCAAGATTGTTCATATTATGACCCTGGGGTCAAAATTGGCCTCACCCTAGGGGTCACATGATTTTACATAGAGTTATAATAAGAAAACCTTAAAAATCTTCTGTAAGAAAGTACAAGGCCTGGAGCTTAGATATTTGGCGTGTAGCATCATCTTATGGACCATTACCAAGATTGTTAAAATTATGGCCCTGGGGTCAAAATTAGGCCTGCCCCGGGGACCCTTTTTTTTTTACATAGAGTTATATATGAAAACCTTCAAAATTCTTCTTGTGAAAACCCATAAGGCCTAGAGCTTAGATATTTGGTGTGTAGCATCATCTTATGGACCCTTACCAAGATTGTTAAAATAATAGCCCTGGGTCAAAATTAGGCCTGCCCCAGGGGACACTTATTTTACATAGATTAATGTAGGAAAACCTTCAAAATTCATCATGTCAAAACCCATGAGGCTTGGAGTTTAGATATTTGGTATGTAGCATCATCTTGACACTTACCAAGATTGTGAATATTATGGCCGTGGGGTCAAAATTGACCCTGCCACAGGGGTTACTTTATTTTACATAGAGTTATTATAGGAAAACCTTCATAAATCTTCTTGTAAGAAAGTATAAGACCTGGAGCTTTGAGATTTGATGTGAAACATTGTCTATTGGTCCTTACCTAGGGTTACATGTTTTACATAGAGTTATATAGACCAAACTTAAAAAAAAAATCTTCTCCAATATTACTAGTTTGAGAGATTATGATTAGATTATGGTTAAAATTTATCCCTCTATTGTATCACTTTTTACTTAAATTACATACCTGATATATGTTTTAGATTTAAATCAGTGTCAAAGATAAAATAAAATGGTAAAAAAAGACTTAGAGAATATATTGTGTCAATTGTATATTTAATAAAAGTTTTCTGTTAGAAAGATGTGAAAGGACAGATAATCGTATTGTTGGTAATAAAAACAAATTTGGCCATTTTAGGTTACTATAATATTAACCAATGAAAAATTAGGAAACTATTTACTCCTCTATTTCCGGTTTCAGTTTGGTAAGTTTAAGATTCTATATAGAAATGTCAACGAATAATCGAAGATTGTTAATCTCTTAGACCTAATAATCGAATAAAAACTAGTAAATATTGAGAAATATTGTTTGCTTGTGTGGATACGATTATGCAATTGTTATTGCGATAATATTTAAATAGATTCATTCATCACAATTTATTGACGCATGCAAGCAAGTCATATATGTTTGCCATATTGATGATTGTTTATTAACCTAAAACCCTTAAAATAAGTTAAAGCAGTGATACTCAGGTGAGCGATTTAGGGCCATCATGGCCCTCTTGTTTCACTGTTATTTACTGTGATAAATATAATTTGCAACTCTTTCATACCAATCATTTCAGACATTCAAGGTTTGGCGGCACATTTGTTGTTAAGAACTTCAAATCAATCAGTAACAGTGACTTGATCTACCACAAGTCTCAAGCAGATGCCTCCAAAATCAACCTGGACCAGAATAAAAAGCCAAAGAAAAAACCAAAGAATCGCCAGCCAATTATGGGGAAGGAAGTAACGCGCAGGTCCACTTTGAGTATCCGGTTGAGTCTGAAGGAGTTTTGTGTTCAGTTTCTGGGGAATTGCTATAATCCACTTATGTATGCTGTAAAGGTACAGTGTTATTCTTTTCTTCCTAAGTTTCTTTTTTTTTCCCTTCTTGCTTCAACGCTTGTCGCTTTTCCAGTAGAAAGAAATGCATCATTCCAGTTTTAACCCCCCATCCCATTCATGGCAAACATGTAATTTTGTGTAAACTAGGTCAGCATTTGACTACATGTTATCCTAGTGTAGCCATAAGATAGCCTGTAAATCAATATAAATGCATCTTTAAACACATGAAGGATCAAATTATGAATAAGTTTTTCTTTTGACTATTCTTAACCCTATCCTCAACAAAGATTAATTTTGATGCCAGACCCAGATCAGACAGCTTCTTGTATGATCAGGGTCTCCTCTGTTTGATAGATTCCTCACATTCTACTTGGCAAAGAAAAGGTCATTTTTTCATGTACCAAGTTCCATTAAATGAATATTCATCAAGTCATTATCTTGGACATAAATATTCATGAGGTAAAGGGTGTAAATCAAATCACACCTTGTTTACCTGCAGGACATCCTGAACCGTGAGAAGTCACAGGAGCATGATGAAACATACTACCTGTGGTCCATCCGCTTTTTCATGGAGTTCTGTCGACATTACAGCAAGCAGGTGGATCTGGTCAGGTGAGTTAGAACACTGTATCAACAATATTTTTCCAGCCATTGGCAATATTGATACAAAAATTAATGCATTTATTAAAGACTAAAATGATAGTGTTCTATAGTTGGGAACTTATAGTGTGTTGTATGTTGTGTTCTATCATATCATTTTCATTTCTCATCATACCAGTCCTGGTGGCCGAGTGGTTAGAATCAAGAGGTTGTGGGTTCGATTCCCAGCTGCAACATACCAAAGTTGTAAAAAATGGTACGGGTATAGCTCCCTTGCTTTGCATACAGCATATAAGGGTAGTTACAGGACTGGTTGGCCCAGTTTCTAGGATAATGTGACTGGGTGTGGTATCATGCTACGTGTATGACTGAAATACTGACGGCAGGAAGTTAAACCCAATAAACAAACATATATATCTCATCTTATTAAAATTAACAGTATTTGGCAGTATACTGCAGTTTAATTATGATGTACATGGGGTCTTAAACTAGATATCCTGACACATTGGATCATCTTGTAACAACTAACAAATGCATGATTTCAGGTCCTTTACCTCATATAGACCTTAATAGATGCATTTGACCATTGGCAAACAGAGCAGACCCAGAAATTAGTCATCTGATCAGGGTGTCCTCTGTTTGTTCTTACAAAATCTACAGTCTGCAAGGCAAAGAAAAATCAATTGTTTCACATACCATATTAAGTTCAGTAAATTAATATTCATAAAGAGTTTAAACCATGTTTGCATTGCATCGGTGTTATAATGAAGATGGTAGAAATGAGGCATTGGCAAACAGAGCAGACCCAGGAAGGAGCTGTCTGATCAGGGTTTCCTCTGTAACTCATACATTACACAGTCAGTGTTTCAGTGGATATGTTTGGAACGATGTATGTACTTGTAATGTTCCAGCGAGACTATGTCGGTACCGACGTTCCACTATATCCAGGTCCAACTGTTCCAGTACTACGAGATGCAGATGATGGAGAAGAAGGAAGCAGTGGTGTGGGGGAAGAGGTAATGAGTCCAGATCTTTAGCTCATCTGAGCACCAAGCTATAAGGATCGATGGAATGGCATAAGATTATCGTTAGACTATTTCATTAACGAGGGGCAGGATAAAGGTGACACATTTTCATAACATGACATTACTCAACCATGTCCTCGAATTCTAAACAATGGAATGGACATCATCCATCCCATCATCCACAGTTAGCTCATTTACACCCTGGAAGTCTGTTGCCGGTGGATGAGTCGTAATTCCGCCCTGAAATTTGGTGGTCGTTCACTGGCTGTGACATACCGAAGTCGTAAAAAATGGTACTGGTATAGTTCCCTTGCCTTGTTTCAGGACTGGTTGGTGTCAGGATAATGTGACTAGGTGTGGCATGATACTGCAAGAGTGGCAGCATTATATCTATTACCAAATGACTGAAATACCGTACACACGGGCAGATTAGGTGCAGCTACATATAAGGCGCATTCTAATTTTCAGGGTAACTTATTTGAAAAAAAAAAAGAAGCGTATTGTATGCGGAGAAATCTTGTTTTGAAATTTGCGTCGTCGTACATTTTGACAGACTGAAAGCTATCTGTACGTCACTGGGCTAATCATACGGTGAACCGTTTTATTTACACATGGCATAAGATTATCTATTTCATTAACGAGGGGCAGGATAAAGGTGACACATTTTCATAACATGACATTACTCAACCATGTCCTCGAATTCTAAACAACACTGGGGACCATTGTCACCTGTCAAAATTCTCCCAACTAGCAAACATTACGTAACAAATGCCACCTGTCAAGTTTCTCCTGTACATCCCTTAAAATAAACTTATTTTTTTATGTTGAAAATGGCTTCCATCAAGTTGTTCCAGTTTCTCACGATCATTTTATCAGTTTCTCACGATCATTTTATCATGAAATATACCAGTAGGATAACTAATAAGAACAAAAGCAATAACCTGTTATTGTTTATTATGGTTTCGTATAGACTCTGTAGCATATTATTGTATTTATTGGCTTAAAGTACATCCATTTTCTGAGATCGTATACTGGTCAATTTCACTTCTCGGTGAGTGAAAAAAGAAACCTGAAAAGCTGTATATCATCATATAAGGTGCACCCCCTCTATAAACCAGAAATTTCTGGGAAAAAAGTGCGCCTAATCTGCCGGTGTATACGGTACTGTCAGCAGGACGCTAAATCCAATACACAAACTAACTTCATTTCTTAAGCAATCATCCTCAAACCTGGTGACATTGTTTAATACCATAAACTCTTGGCCAAGTTCAATATGGCTGTTACGGCCATAATATGGACAATTGGATGTGTTTCCCAAAACTCTGGTTTTTCTCCAAAATAGGGAGCAAATGAATAATTTAATTTAATGCTTATAAAATTTTGCATGTGATTTTACTTTATGTCACACCATTTTTCTAAAATAGGGATATTTTAAATATGGATAAATAATAAAAACTTCCTTTCAACCAATCAACAACAAAAACCTGTTTGCTTAGGTTGCATTGCAGTCTAAATGTTCCAAAACCGTTAAAACATTTTACAACTTTTGTCTGAACAGTGGAACATCTCAACAGCAACATCTATCTGAGTCACAGAAAATTGTTGCTGCTGAGAGTTGTTTGCTGTATAGAGGTATCAACTGTGCCTTGATAAAACTAATGGTGGGGGGTGGGGGATAAAAGTGTTGCTCCTAAGAGGTAGCCATTGCTCAGAGGTGCCATTTTGGGAGGTTTTACTTTATTTTCATGATATTAAGCTTTCAAGGGATTTGGAATGTTTCAGTTATGCAATGCAACCAGGAGTCTGATTCATTTACCCAGCTGTTAAGTTGACTTAGTATGTACCAAGACTGAAATGTAGGATGTGTGTTAATGCAGGGTTCACCTGGCATTGAAGGCATACCAGGAGCTTCTCCTCACACTGGACTCCATGGACAGGTCTGGCAACCCCACCTTCATGGAGAGTTCAAAGGTCATCAAGAGTAAGTGTCTGCTTCAAACTCTAATGTAGTTTCATTCTTCAGTCCCAAGAGTCTAATGAATAAATGGCTGAGAAAAGATTTTTTTCATCATTAACTCGACTACTCGAAGAATATGAGAGCTATTGTAGTCGCCCTGTTGTCGGCGTCAGCATTGCAGCTTTTGGTTAAAGTTTTGCATGCAAGTTACTATCAACCTTATATCTCAATAACCATATATGGTATTGACTTGAAAGTTTATAAATATGTTCAGGGGCATCAGACAACCAAGGTAGATAACTCTTGACTGAATTTGATACGATTTATGGCCCCTTTTTAACTTAAACATTTTGGTTAAAGTTTTGCATGCAATAGAAAATTTGGTTAAAGTTTTGCGTGCAAGCTACTATCCAGTTTGTTTCTCAATAACCATTCATGGTATTGACTTGAAAGTTTATGATTATGTTTAGGGGCATCAGACAACCAAGGTAGATAACTCTTGATCGAATATGTTACAAATTATGGCCCCTTTTTAACTTAGAAATTTTGGTTAAAGTTTTCCATGCAAGGTACTTTCATGCTAATATCTCAGTATCCAAGCATGGGATTGATTTGAAACATCATAAATACATTTAGGGGTATCATACTATCAAGTTAAATAACTTTTGATGGAATATAAGTTATGGCCCCTTTTTTAACTTAGAAATTTTGGTTAAATTTTTTCATTCAAGCTACTATCCAGCTTTTATCTCAGAAACTGCTTATGGAATTGACTAGAAAGTTAAGGAGTGTCTTCAGGGGCATCAGAAAACCAAGGAGGATAACTTTTGGACTGAATTTTATGCAAATTATGGCCCTTCTCTGACTTGGATTTTTGGTTAAAGTTTTGCATGCACAGTGTTATTGTGCTTATGTCTCAGTGATTTTAGACTTCATAAAAATATTAAGGGGTATCAGACTATCAAGGTATATCATTTTTGACTATTATTATGTACAGGGTATGTGAAAGGCAAAAATTGAAATAGATTTCATTTGATTTTCCTACAAGCATTTTGAATAGTTGAGCGTGCTCCTCTGACAGCTCTTGTTTTTGTTTTTTTTATAACAAAGAGGCTGCAGTCCAAACAAATGATTCCAGGTTACAGACAGTGTGGAAAAAGATGAGTCATTAGACTAAAAAATTAGCAAAAAAAACAATATCTTAAATACTTTCTGTTCTCAGATTGTTGTCTTTTCAGTCATTTCTTAGTGAGAGCTTATGGTACCTTTCATGGATGTATAAATATACCCCGGCTTTGCTCTGTTGTTTTGCACTCAGCATATCAAGGACTGGTTGACCTGGTGTCAGGATTATGTGACTGGGTGTGGCATCAGTATCATCTCTCCTCTCATAATAACATAACAATCTTTTGTTACTCTGCAGGTAATATTTTCTATGTGATGGAGTTTAGAGATATCTTTCTGACGCTGCTGAGGCGGTTTGACCAGAGTAGACAGTCCAGGTAAGGCAAAAAAAAAGTTCCGTTTCTGGTCTCCAGTCAGAAAAAAAGGCTCGGTAGGTCAGAATTTTTTTTTAAGCCTTTTGAATGATGCGAAAAGTAAAGAAAAAATCTTTAAAATAAATTTAAAAAAAGGTCGGCCGTGAAAACAGAGGGTCGGTCAGGAGACCAGAAATAGAACTTTTTTTTTTTTTTTTTTTTTTTGCCTAATAACATGAAATGATGTTTCAGAAGCAAGTTAATTACACCTATTGACTAGGGTTTCTGGAAATGAAAAGTCTGGTTATAAGTTTGGCGAGTTGGCAGGTGGCTGGTTTAGTGGCATAAATTGTCTGTACCATGATTTTTGTGTCGCCTGCATAGCATGGCAGACACATAGGGATCACTTTGTCCGTCGTCGTCGTCGTCGGCGTCGTCGGCGTCGTCGGCGTCACACTTTCTTGTCCGGAGCATAACTCGAAAAGTATTTGAGGTATCACCTTGAAACTTAAAACATGGATAGATCACATTGAGGTGGAGTGCAGTGCACAAGAATGATAACTCTGACTTTCGTATTTTCTGAGTTATTACCCTTTGTTGATTCTGAGATTTTATTTTTGTCCGGACCATAACTCGAAAAGTATTTGAGGTATCACCTTGAAACTTAAAACATGGATAGATCACATTGAGGTGGAGTGCAGTGCACAAGAATGATAACTCTGACTTTCGTATTTTCTGAGTTATTACCCTTTGTTGATTCTGAGATTTTATTTTTGTCCGGACCATAACTCAAAAAGTATTTGAGGTGCTGACTTAAAACTTTATAGATAGATAGATCTCATTGAAGAGGAGTGCAGTTCACATAAATGATAACTCTCACTTTCTTTTCTCCTGAGTTATTGTCCTTTGTTGATTTTCAGACTTAATTTTTGTCTGGGGCATAACTCGAAACGTATTTGAGGTGTTGATTTGTTGATACTCAGACTTCATTTTTGTCTGGAGCATAACACGAAAAGTATTTGAGGTATTACTTTGAAACCTCACAGGTGGAAAGATCTCATGGAGTGCATTGTGCAAGAATGATAACTGTTGTATTTTTGGAGTTATTTCCCTTTGTTTATTTTTTTGGATTTAATTCTTGTGTGGTGCATAACTTGTAAAGTATTTGAAGTGTTGCCTTAAACATTTATAGTAGATAGATCTCATTGGTCTGAGTGCAGTACACAAGAATGATAACTCAATAATGATAATGATGACTACAAACTTGCAACATATATATAATTAACGTCATAAGTGCTTAATGACGTCATAATTTTTCTTACAGTTAATGTTTTGAATTCATAGAAAAAAATAATCTTACTCATAATTTTTATGATGAAGACTGTATAGTCTAAAGTGCTCGGGAAAATTATTACATATTGCACTGTTTGAATATTTTATTCCCCCCCCCCCCCCCAAAAAAAAAAATAAAAAAAATATATATATATATATGTGTGTGTGTGTGTGTGTGATTTGGTGTTATTTTGTACCTCACAAAATAGATTATGCTTTATCAATAATTTGTCAAAAGATCGATTTTCTAGTCAATTCTTTCATCAAACATGCTTAAATGCAGGCGACACAAGTGTTCCGAGGAACACCCACATCTAGTTTCATGCATTGAGATATTTTAAAACAACTTGGTACAAATGTTCATTATGATAAGACAAACTGCAGTGGCATGATGATCAAATATCAAGCACTGCCAATGGACCCAGTGTTATGATCCCACTTATACATGTATAATCAACCTTGCGTGGTGCTCAGCATATATGGGTAGTTCCAGGACTGGTTGGCCCGGAGTCAGGATAATGTGACTGGGTGTGGTATTATGCCACATGTCTATGGCATGATAATGCAGTGTGGCAGCACTGTATTTGTCTCAAGTAGACAGAGTCTCCAAATGACTGAAATACTGTCAACAGGACATTAAACCCAACAAACAAACAAGCATAAATCCAGATATTGTTTACTGATTGTGTTAATTGCAGGACGTACCTGAAAGACCTTATTGAGACGATCCACCTGTTTCTCAAGATGCTGGACTCCTTCAGCAGGAAGACTGGTCACATGGTCGTACAGAAGACAAAGAAAAAGACAAAGAAAAAGAAGAAGCCCAGACAGCAAGGTATGGTACAGTCTATTGTCAGAACCCATAGTTAAAATTCTGTTGTTCCTACCCTTATATACTGTAAGATTTTCTGCTGGCAAACCTTTGTTTCCATGAATATTGATCAGCTACTTGCTGACCATTGAAACCATGCATAGTAATATGAAAACTTTTCATTGAAGTAGCTAAAGCAAAAGCTGAACTTCAAAATTAGAATATCTATATGCAATGTGCCGTTTCATTGGTCAAATGATCTGTGCTGTCTCCACTATGATTCAAATGAAATGCCTAATTAATAAATAATGAGTACAAGTTTGCTAATCAAATAACTCAGTGCATTTTTGGAAAACGTAGAATTCTAGGATCAGTACAGTCAAGTCTACTGTGACATCTTAAGGTTGTTGGTTCAAACTCGTGGACACAATGCTTATAACCATTCATGATTTACAATACTGGTCCAATCCAGGAAGAGGAACTTAGTTGAGGCTGAAAAAAAAACTTGACTGTAATGCTAGTGTTATCTCATATTCTTGATGTCTGGATGAAATCTTTAATGTCACATCGAAATCTTTAATGTCACATCAAAATATTTTAATGTCAACCCTCAAAATAGAATCTGTATCTTTTCTACATGAAATTTATTAACAGTAAAAGAGTTTACATAAATATACAGTCAAACCTGTCTTAAGCGGCCAGTCAAGGGAAAAAAGGACAGTAACTGCTTAACAGAGGTGGCTGCTTAATGAAGGGTAAATAATTAACAAAATGCTATAGTCTGGTAATATCTGGTAATATTAAAATTGACCGCTTAATACAGGTGGCCGCTTAAACAGGTTCAACTGTATATCTGATTGACATGTGCAGTGTTTACAGACTTATACATTCATATGAAGTCACCAATTAATTACTGTGAGATATCATGTGATAGACCTGGTTTCAGAAAAGACTGCTTGAGATTGTTTTAGTTAACTAGTCATGAGCAGAAAATAGAATTCCTTGACAGTAGGTGCAGGTGGGACTTTATGTTTACCATGCCAATTCAGAAAAAAAGTCTATACCATGATAATTACCATTCGTCAGACCCCAGCACGGCAGAGATGACGGAACAAGAGCTGGAGGACTTGTGGGATGAAGTGTCCAGTGACCTGTCAGCCATCTTTCAGGGCAGGAGAGACTTGCCAGATGACGTGGCACCATTTGACGCTGCCTCTGAGATTGACGTCGATCAGCAAAGGTGAAAAGGCCACCACATTTTGTGTAGAAAAGCTGATTAGCAGTCCTACTGTCCATGTATTTTTGAAGATATTAAAGAGCTGTTTTTGCTTAAATTTCTCACAAGTAACAAAAAACTATATTTGAGTTTGAGGGAAAACTCAGTTTCAGATATACTATGAATACAAAGCTTGAATTCAAATCTAATCTAGACGGCGTTTTTAGGACAGGTTTATGATTGGATGAAACCAGTTTTTTCCATAAGAATTATAAAAGAATAGGATAGGTAGTTTATGCTGAATCCCATAATTAAC
The DNA here is from genome assembly GCA_021229015.1 of Solen grandis. NCBI lineage: Eukaryota > Metazoa > Mollusca > Bivalvia > Adapedonta > Solenidae > Solen > Solen grandis. Next base: position 37,118 of record JAIFHC010000142.1, on the reverse strand, counting down.
AGATTGCAGATCAAAATCATTGGTTAAAATCAAATAAAAATCATTTATTTTTGGCAATATTTTAAGTTTTGCTGGTCCAAAATCCCCCTTGATCTACGGCCAAATTGATTGTTTTATTAAAAATCTGGTTTTATTTTTATCAATAAAAACCCTGCAGCACTATGGACGAAAATGAAGTATTGCCACAAAATTGGGGAGGATAACAAAACATCACAATTAGGATAATGAAATATTGTCATAACATTGAGGGGAATAATAAAATATTGCCATAACAATAAGGATAATGAAATATGCCATATAAGTGAGGGGGATAATGAAATATTGCCATAACAATGAGGATAATGAAATATTGCCATATAAGTAAGGAGGGGTAATGAAATATTGCCCTTAACATAGAGTTAAATGCTGCAGGGTGGATGCCATGGTTCGTATCCAGGATGCCCTTAGGACAAGGAAACCTGGGGATGCAGTGGCCTTGTTCCGAGCTGCCAGGTGGGTGACAGACTTCTTCCCTTTTTGATGAGAAATAAATATTAAACAGCTCAGGCTCCAAGATTGAATTGGCGCCGTGGTCCAGTGGTAATGTATCCGATTACGGATCCGAAGGTTGTGGATTCGAACCCCGTTGGAGGCAAGAATTCCTTCCCGAGTGCAAAGTACTGGTCCAACCCAGGAACCGTCGAGAGACTTGTAAGAACTTGTTTCCCAAGCGGCGTGAAATAAATAAGTTTAAACTAAAATTATGTCTTGAAAATTGTATTCATACTCAAACTCAGATTTATAGTATGATTATAATGCTTAACTAAATTTGATTGATAAGTGGTGGTCACAGCATCTTAAAGCACTATCTCAGCTAAGTTTTGTACTCATTTATGCTTGAGACAGTGTTTGAGAACACTATTTCAGACTCAAATTTAAGCTTGAGCATAATTTTTGAGTAGGAATTCTTTTTTTCAAGAACACTGCCTAAATATCATACTCTGGCTCAAACTCGGAGTTTAGCAGAAATACAAGTACAAGCCCAAGATCATACTAAGTACTTCTGGAGAACACAGGCCTGGTGGTCAGAATGTCAACAACTTTCAGTGGTTATAGCCTCCACTCTGTAATTGGGAGGTTGTGGCTTTGATCCCACTTAGGCAAAAAAAAAATAAAAAAAATATGTTTCTGGTCTTCTGACCGACCCTCTTTTTAAACCGCTGACCCTAAATATTTTTTTTACCTTTCCACCTTCAAAAAAAAAATAATCCTTTTTCTACCTTTTGTTTCATGTAAAAAAAACCAACCTTTGACACTCTTTTTTATTTGCTGGAGACCAGAAATGGAACCTTTTTTAGCTCACCTGAGCACTTTGTGCTCAAGTGAGCTTTTAGGATCACTCTTCGTCCGTCGTCCGTCGTCGTGCGTCGTGCGTCGTACGTCGTCAACAATTTTCTTTAAACGACATCTCCTCTGAAACCACTGGACAGAATTTAATTAAACTTGGCAGGAATGTTCCTTGGGTGAGGCTCTACAAAAGTTGCTAAAATAAAGTTGATCCATGAAGAACTCTGGTTGCCATGGCTACAAAAAGAAAAATAATTTAAAAACTTTAAAAATCATCTCCTTCAAAACTACTGGCCAGATTTCAAAATAATTTGGTACAGATGTTCCTTGGGTCAACCTCTACCAAAGTTGCTAAAATTATTCCACTCCGTAAAAAAACATGGCCGCCAGGGGCGGGGCTTATTTGCCTTATATGTATATAGAGAAACCTTTAAACAACATCTCCTCTGAAACCACTGGACAGAATTTGATTAAACTTGGCAGGGATGATCCTTGGGTCAACCTTCACAAAAGTTGCTAAAATAAACTTGATCCATGTAGAACTCTGGTTGCCATGGCAACAAAAAGGGAAAAAAAATGAAAACTTTAAAAATCATCTTTTTCAAAACTACTGGCCAGATTTTAAAATAAATTGGTACAGATGTTCCATGGGTCAACCTCTACCAAAGTTGCTAAAATTATTCCGATCGGTAAAAAAACATGGCCGCCAGGGGCGGGGCTTATTTGCCTTATATGTATATAGGGAAAACTTTAAACAACATCTCCTCTGAAACCACTGGACAGAATTTGATTAAACTTTGCAGGGATGATCCTTGGGTCAACCTTCACAAAAGTTGCTAAAATAAACTTGATCCATGTAGAACTCTGGTTGCCATGGCAACAAAAAGAAAAAAAAAATGAAAACTTTAAAAATCATCTTCTTCAAAACTACTGGCCAGATTTTAAAATAAATTGGTACAGATGTTCCTTGGGTTAACCTCTACCAAAGTTGCTAGAATTATTCCGATCCGTAAAAAAACATGGCCACCAGGGGTGGGGCTTATTTGCCTTATATGTATATAGAGAAACCTTTAAACAACATCTCCTCTGAAACCACAGGACAGAATTTGATTAAACTTGGCAGGGATGATCCTTGAGTCAACCTTCACAAAAGTTGCTAAAATAAACTTGATCCATATAGAACTCTGGTTGCCATGGCAACAAAAAGAAAAAAAAATATGAAAACTTTAAAAATCATCTTCTTCAAAACTACTGGCCAGATTTTAAAATAAATTGGTACAGATGTTCCTTGGGTCAACCTATTTATCTCAGGTGAGCGATTTAGGGCCATCATGGGCCTCTTGTTTTTTTTTGGCCTCACCAACGTTTTTAGAAATATATCTCCCTTGCTTGGTACTCCACATATAAAGATATTTCCAGTTCCGAAAGAACTGAAATACTGTTTGTAGTATTAAAAGTAATTTAAAAAAATAGTCAGATTTCTTCTGTATCTTAATGCCACCTATTTAATTCAAAATCTTTATTCAAAAAGCCGTTACTTGTGTTGGTTTGGTTCTTAAACAGATTGCTTCTCATGTTCTGTTCATTTATGGCCACAATGTGTAATGATCTCTTCAATTTGAGAGAAGCGCGGTGAATGTGGGGAGTGTCATCGGATTGAATCATGATCTTGAGGGAACTTTGTGGAATTTTGATAATCATAAGGAGTGACAAAATATCAGACTGTTGAGTATTTTGCAATTATTCTGATTCAATGCTACATTATGTGAAAGCATAATAGAAAGTTGTAATTGTAGTAGAGTTTAACATGCTCCAGAGTAGGAAACACATTTTCACATTTTCTTTTGGTTCCACAACTATTCCGCCATGTTTCTCGTATACTCTGTCACTTTCCTCTGTGGTAGCTCTGGACCGAATTAAGGGTAAAGCATGGCAGTCTTGCTCAAATCATGGCCATAAGTTGTAATAGAGCTTAACTGAACTTGATGAGCATGAGAGACGTAAACAGAGAGTGACAAAATGTGACAGCATATCATTGTGATCGCTAAAGAACATGAATGAAGGTGACGAAAATCTTGAACAGAATCAAACTGACTTTGCAACAATCACTGCAGGTAGTAACAGTATTGAGAGCATAGGAAAGTGTTTAAGAAAAATGTAAAATTGTGCAATTAATTGGAGCTCAAGGCTTTGTTTGATTCCTTGACATCTTGAGACATCATTGCCAAGTGTAAAGGCAGCATAACATAGGTGACAATAGGGAAAAAATGCACATTCGAATAGAAAAGGCTTTTTTGGTGGGGGGGGGGGGGGGAGTTGCCATTGTTATTTTCTGTAGTTCTGGTTGTTCTGGATATATATGAGACCTTGATTATATCCTATCATTAGTAGTTCAAATTTCTGCTTTGAATAAGAATAATGTTGGAAGTAATTACAAAAAGAAATATTCAAATAGGAAGATGTGTATGCTGTATGATAATGGATGATATGCGATTTATTTCACTAAGATTTTAGTTTTGCTATATTTGTTTTTAAGAAAAAATGGGCAAATCTAGCATTGGATGCAGAAAGGATTTCATATAAGGCCACCTTTAAAAAAAGTTGTTGTTTCCCCTCTCCTGACCCTAGTCTTGAGAAATGGGTAAGTAGGTAGGCAAATTTTTTTTTATTTCTTATCAGATTTTTACCAGATAAAAATCAATAAAAAAAAATAAAAAAAAATAGCAGATAACCCAATAAATTATTTGGGTCGGCGGGTTTTTTGAAGGTCAATGAGGGGAAACAAACAATTTATTAAAGGTGGCCAAATTAATCAAATGTTTGAAGTCAAGTTGTGCAAATTTAAGAACCAAAAAAGAATCATCAAGAAAGTTAGACATCAACAGTACATTGATACATGATTTTGTCACAGGGAGGTGTGGCCAGATAGAGACGAGTTTGGCACTGCCGATATATCACCTGAAGATGAGTTTATGGCGTTGAGGGAAATTTTCATGGCAAATCTTCCACGTAAGTGACAACAGTAACAGTTGGGGCCCATGAAATACAGATTTGTGTCATGATGCCTTTATTAGTTTGATTTTTCAGTTAATAAGGGGAGCTATTCAACTCACACAGGCTTCGGCTGTTGTAATGCTTTGGTTTTCATACTACCTCAACGCTTTGGTTAAGTTTTTAGTACCACCTCACCTTTTCACTGAACCCTTTGAGGTATTGCTTTGTAATTAAAAAAATAAAAGGGTCGAGAGCACTGTCTTACAGGTAGCTTTTGTTATCAACTGAATACATTGTAGATACATTTTAAGACTGTTTTTGTGTCACCTGCTGTAAGCAGAGGTGACACATAGGGATCATTTTAAATATTACAAATATTTATGCCAAATTAGGCTATCTTTTTCGTATTCAAAAACAGTCCCGTAGAAGCAACTTTTACTTTCACTTCAAAATTAACACGAGCCGTGAACAATATTAAAGGGTTGTAGGTAAGTGTCCACTTATTTCCTCTACAATCATCAGCAATGGTGACCTGTTGCTCATAGCAATGGATTTGCTGTTAGACACCCAGTTGTGTACTCTAGCTTCCAGAGTTTTTGATTAACATGACAAGCGGCACATGCTGATAAAAGGATGGGCAATTTGCTGAAAAAAGGGCAGGGGCAATTTGCCGACAAAAGGGCACATGCTGGGCGTGGCAAAAGGGCAGCTGGGTGCCGCGCCTGGCTATTTAAGGCTAGCTGGGGCACTGCATTAACGTTTGATAATATATGGGAAGAAATGCAGAGCTGTATGCAAAATGACAGTTCTCATAAAGTCTTTTTTTTTTATGTTACTCTTTTGAGCTATGTCCAACTTTGATTGGTCTTTAAAGTTCTAAACAATTGACTTGTTTATGTATGGACTGACAATAGTTTTGAGATATCTGGCAAATTCTGTAAATTTTTGATACAGTTATGGCCCCTTTTTGACTAAAATTTTGTTAAAAATGCCTTGTCTGATTGATAACTAATCATAGGCTAAACAAATTAGATTAATTTGGGTACACATGTCTATCTCAGTAAACTGAAGGCCAAGTTTGACTTACGGCAAAATCTATAAAATTTTGGCTTAATTATAACCCCCTTTTGAATAAGAATTTGCTAAAAATAATCTTGTCTGTGTTAAAGCACTGTTTGGGGGTATCAGATGCCTTCCGTGATATTTCTAGACTTCTAAATTGGGCTGCAATGTAACTGTGTGACAGTGTCCCTTAACCCTTTACTTCATGAACATTTTTGTCTAAATTCCTGACATGATATGAATATTAATTGACTGTACTTGAATTTACTGTGCATCTGAGCTACATAATTATATGAGCAAACAGAGCAGACCAAGATCAGACAGATCCTTCCTTCCTGCTCTGTTTGCTAGTGCATCAAAACCAGGCTGAATGAAGTAAAGGGTTAAATCAGTTAAACAGTTCACAAAATTAAGACTCAAATCTATTGTTCCATTTTGGCATATTCAGATTATCATGGATCTAGATTGAGCATGGGCTGTTTGCGCCTTGGTGCTTTGTACAGAGTTACTTAAAAGCCTAATAGTCAGCCAAGGGCTATTGAGTTACAAGCTACTTGAAAGACTTAACGCTGACACACGTGTAGAAATATTCCCAAACCATGTCAAGTGTTTACAAGATGTCATATTACAACCTCACTCTCAGCTGGCTCCATTTCTGCGAGTCTGCGTGGGAGAAGAATAAACTTTCTCTTTCTGCTGTTGACTTCACCTTTTGGCGTCAATAATAGCAAAAACTTAAGCATGTCAGCCTGACAAATGTGTTTCCATTTTAAGTGTTTTGCAATGACTTGGAGAGAAATTGAACATTCATTTGCAATATATTTTTTATTTTTAACAAAAAACAAATGTCCGTTCTGCTTTGTATTTTTTGTCAGTTTGAGTGCATACACACAAAAATAAGTACAAACTTAATTAGGAAAATTAACCCTTTACTTCATATAGACTCATTTGACACATTAGCAAACAATGCAGACCCTGATCAGAAAGCTCCTTTAGGACCTGTGTGATCAGGGTCTCCTCTGTTTGCTCCTACAATATTGTAGCTCAGTTTCTACACAGTAATCTGTGGAGAAGAGAAATCCATCATTTCACAAGCCATTTAAAGATCAGTGAATTAATATTCATCCAGTCATAAATTTGTACATGATTATGCATAAGGTAAAGGGTTAAAAAAACTACAGAAATGTATTTCCTTTTAATCAATCAGTATATGTCTGTTATTTGACCTTTCTCAACTCATTGTTGTTAGTTGATTTATGTCCTGCAGGTTGTTGATACAAAACCCTTGTCTTGATATATCAGTGTTGCAAAACATTGTACCAATAAACCTGTCAGCCTGGTGTCTACATAACCTGACACAGTGTGGTATCATGCCACCTGTCTTTAGTGTGATACCACAATATGACGGAGCTACATCTGTCTCGTGTAAACAGATTCTCAAAATAACTGAAATGCTGTCGGTGGGATGTGAAAAAGGTATAAAATTCCCATGACAATTTGTAACCTTGACTTTTCCTGTTTTTTTCAAGGACAAATAACGTAAGTATGAGTATTGAATATCAACAACATAAAGTGTATGATATCTGTTAATGGCGTCCATTTTTCATGCTTTGATACCAGGGAAATTAATGGTTAATTGATGTTAAATATGTGATCATTAGTACAGTATAAAGAGTGTCCACTTCCTGATGTAATTGGGATGTTTTTAATAGTGTGTAATAATCGTAGTTCGCTCTGATTGTAGAAAAAATTAGTTTGAGGCACTTCACTTCATAAGTGTCAAGTTTTAGAATTGTTAAGACCCATTGACCTTTAATATTGCAAGCATTGTAAGAATTAAGACTGAAGAAGTGTTAAGAATGTATTTAAGCGGTTGCTGCGCAGTGAAAATATTATGGATGATGTATGGAGAGTTGTTACAGCATTTTTTTCCTTCTATAATACTGTCCCTGGAGGTTGAGTGGTTAGAGTGTCCATTTTGGGAGCGAGAGGTCGTGTGTTCATTCCCTGGCCACATCATACTAGTCATAAAAAATGGTACTGTTATAGCTTCCTTGGTTGGCGCTCAGCATTTAAGGGTAGTTGCAGTACTGGTTGGTCTGGTGTCAGGATATTGTGACTGGGTGAGGTATCATGCCACATGTCTAGGGCATGATACTGCAGTGTGGCAGCACAATATCTGTCTCAAGTAGACATCATCTCCAAATGACTGAAATACTGTCGGTGGGATGTGTTAAACCCAACAAACAGACCAACCCTCTATAACTGGTACCCTTAACAGGACCCATTCACAAATTAGGAGGGACCCAAACTGATTCACAATTAGAAAGTGTATTTTTGATAGAGGAATGGTTTAAGCCCTTCCAACTTAGCTGAATTAATTTCAAAAGTGCTTCTATTTTACAATATCTCAATTTCTTGAAAATATAAAACACTTCCATTTTGCAGAAAAATTGCAAGATGTTCTGCCATGGCCCACATTTTCTCCTCACAATTTCATAATTTTGTGTAAAACCAAGCTAATTTTTCACAAATGAAAAGGTATCAGACCCATTCACAATACAATGGAAAAACTCACTGCATAATCAGCAGCTGTTGGTTATACAGGGGTATATATTCGAAAAAATAAATACTGTTTAAAAAAATATTTATTTCAAGGCATGAATAATTACAATCACACATGGTATACATTGATTACATTGTAGAAATCTCACTCTTTCTCATCCTTATATTAACAGGTTATTTCTCCATTTTTGCTCGTTGCCATGGGATCATCACTTTCCTCTCTCACTATCATGTTACACATTTTAAACAAGATAATAATATGTTCATACCGAATATGAAAAGCAAATAATGAAATTTATTTATTCATTCACATTTGATATAATTATTTACACACACATACAAAAAAAAAAGAAAATAATAATAAAAAAAAACCATACAAAAATGTGAGCAGATGTTCAGTTCAGGAAGTCATTACTGTTCATAGATTTAATTATGTGGTTTAGAATAGCTCAATAAAATTAAGTTTAATGTGTAACATTTATTCCTCAGCAAAATACAAAAACTCAATTTCAGCGCAAAGAGGTACAAATATAAGACCATTTCGATCAAACAAATAAAAACTTGAGTATTCTTATCATTTTTTCATTTTTGTACAATCATTCACCCTTTACCCCATTTTTATTCCTTGGCAAAAAAAGAGCTGACCCAATAGCTGTGAGATCAGGGTCTCTTCTGTTTGTTCATACAATATTGTATCTCAGAATGTACATTGTCTGCAGGGCAAAGAAAAATTCATAGTTTCATGTATGATTAAATATTTACAAAATTGATATTCAATTGGTTATCTGTACATGAATTATTCATGAGGTAAGGGGTAAAAAAAAAAAGGGGGGGGGGTGTCAATACTCAGAAGGGCTGTCATGATAGGGTTGATGCTGAATATGGAATGTATTACAACAATGAATATGAACATTAATAGTGAATATTAATTATGAATAAAAAATGGAAATATATGAATATGTTAAAAGATGATTCATAATTTATAGAACAGTTATAATTTTTTTTTTTCAAACAAAATATAAGTGATTTTGTATTACGATTTCTTTCAACACAAATTTATGACAACTCTTGAAAATTTAAAGAGTTATGTAATAATGACGCATTATAAAACACACAAACATGACGTATAGATAGCAGTTAACCCTTTCCCTCATATAGACTCATTTTGACGCACTCAATAGGTAGGCTGATCTGGTTATATGTTGTTCGCATAGGTCATTTCATTGTTTCCTCTATGAGGGAAAGGGTTAACCTTGAATCTGATTTCTAAAATATATGTATTTTTTTATTTGAATTACTATGTCATATTAAAATGAGAAAAATCGTTGATCTTAGAAGCTTTACTATACCTAGAATAATACACATATAAGTGTATTTTTGTTAAATCATTGTTATCGTGAAGTTATTACTGTCATAATTCGTTATGAAGACTGTCATCTGTATGTTTAACATGTCTATCAAGATCTTGAATCAATTTAAGGTAATCCATCCATCATTAGATTATGAAATCATCATGGTCCTTCAAATGCTTAAAAAGACTTCCATGCAGATGCAAGCATCCACTGATATGGAGTTATATGCTCTTCTGCTAAAAGTCAATAAAGGCTTGCATTTTATATAAAATTCCCACGATCATTTGATGGTCCATAATCACAATTTAATGATGGATGGATTAGCTTAACCTGATAAATTCAACCTGTCTAGAGCTTGAATTATCATTATTATTATTAAAAACAAATGGGTGTGTATTCAATCAGATTTCACCATGTTTTATACCATATTTGACAACAAAATGAACACAATGGGTATAAATGAATTCATTAAAGAACATTCCAGATTTTTGGCCCTTGAATTGTGATAAACTTGAACTGATCTTTTCCAAACCAAACTAGTCAGAATGTTGCAGACTCTCTTAGAGTTACAACCCTTGAATCGATAAAATTGCAGGACAGGTGTATCTTGCGATAACCAGCGCTCTTTTTTTTTTTTTTTTTTGTAATTAAAATAAGTTTGCTCATCATTTTGATTAATTCAGTCTGTGAAGCAAAACTGATTTCCTGTAGAGACTCACATGGATGTAATGAAAATTCATATAAGGATCATCATATCTACTTAAAATTATCAATTTTCCTGGTCACTAACTTTTGTTGATCTTGCAGAGGGTCTTATCCTTAAAGCAGCTCTTTCACAGATGATCGGTAGAAATTTAAAAAGCAATTTTCTACTCTCCCTCTTTAATGTTTGTGAAGTCTTTGTTTCCTGACAAATAAACTTGGAAAGTGTAGATCACATTGCACAGCAAGATGCTATTTTCATTGTGTCTTCAGCAGTTCAGCTTAGCGATTTCATAAGTTCATCCTATAAAATTAGCATGTGCTGAAAAATTTAATGAATTTTATCAGTCTAAATATAGCTTTAATACTGTCAGTGACAGTATTCCCTGTGATGGGGAAAACACCAAATTTTTCACAATCACAGATGGTTGCATTGGGTAACATTTTGTTTGTAAATGGGTAATAATAGACATAATACACACATATAGTTAAAATCAAATTCTTAGTCGATGACCATCTGTGAACAAGCTGTTTTAAATATAAACCCCCGCGAAAAACACATCTTGAACATATCAGATATTTTCTAGAATATTGATCCTCGAATATGTTCTCATGAAATTTCCTATAGTGCAACCAGGTGTGCCTACAATATGCATTATTAAAATCCTGTGAAGTTTCATCCTATGCAAGCTAGGGGTTTTGGAGATAAAGTGTAGACAAAGAATCTGTATTCATAATTTTTAGCTCGACTTTTCGAAGAAAATGAGAGCTTATACTGTCACTCGGGCGTCGGTGTCGGCGTCGGCGTTGCAACACAAGGTTAAAGTTTTTTTCAAACATCAATAACTTAAATACTATCAAAGGTATTCCACCCAAACTTAAAATACTTATTCACCATCATCACTTCTACCTTACTTCTAAGGCCCACAACCCTGGCTACCCTATTTTTGGAGTTATGCCCCTTTCATACTTACAAAACAGCCAAAATCAAGGTTAAAGTTTTTACATAGTTGTATATCTTCAATACTATCTAAGGTATTCAACTGAAACTTCAAGTACATATTCACCATCATTACCTCTACCTTACTAACAAGGCCCATAACTCTTGCTGTACTACTTCTTAAGTTATGCCACTTTCATACTTAGAAAACAGCCAAAATCATGGTAATTTTTTTACATAGTTGTACTATCACATGTATTTGACTGAAACTTCAAGTACTTATTCACCATCACTACCTCTGCCTTACTAGCAAGGCCCATAACCCTGGCTGTACTACTTCTTGAATTATGCCCCTTTCATACTTAGAAAACAGCTGAAATCATGGTTAATTTTTTTACAAAGTTGTATATTTTCAATACTATCACAGGTATTCCACCATAACTTGGAATATTACAATTTCAGATTTTAGCACTGGAGTTGGCGGATCAGCACACCACATTCTCAGATTGATTCTGCATGCTAATTTCACCAATTAAAAATGTCATATTTGTTTATTGGAGGTGATAGAATAATTTCTAATATAACTAGAACATATCATCATTGATATGTACCATACTATTAAAATCCATAAAACTGTGTCTTAGCAACTGAGAAAAGTCGAGCACGCTGTCTTATGGACAGCTCTTGTTTTTTAAATGGTTGTGACAATACGCCCTACTAAACTTTGCATCTATTCATCCTGTGAAATTTCATCCAATTTAAGACAGGTTTACAAGGGAGGGTGTAAGATGCCTAAAATTCTCTCTTGTCTAGCACTTTATTAATTTCAAATAGAAAGGGGCCTACATGGCTGAGAGGGTAAAGTCGCTGACTTTAACACCCACTCAGCCCCTCACTGTATGGGTTTGAGTCCGGGCAGAGTCATTTGGATTTTCATGTGAGGAAACCTTCCATCTGGCTTGCAGTAGGTTGGTGGTTCTACCCAGATGCCTCATTACATTCAGGGTCTTCCTCCACCTGTTATTAGCTTTGTGTTGCTCTATGACTGAAATACTATCCCAGCGACATTACACTAAAAAAAATCAACATAGTAAAATAAAAAAAAATGCTAGTGGAATTTTACACTCTGGCTTCATCTTTTAGGGAAATAAAATGTTAACAAAATATAATGATTTAACATATTTTTGAGTTCAACAGGTTGGAGAAAAAGCTGCACAAATTTTTGCAGAAATTTGTTGCCAAAAGTCTAGGAACGCATTTAAAGATAATGGAGTGATATGTCATGACCTTTTAAATCTAGAAAACAATATGATAATATGGTACTTTGAAAATGTAATTATCAAATCTGAAAGAAATATGAGTGGATAGTAATGGTAAATTGTTCAAAATCAAGAATTATTTGTAAGTATAATATTGATATGGCTTTTTGTTTAAAATATTTTTATTTATAAACAATATAATCTTGAATTTTGAATAACATTCATATTTCCTCAGATAAGATTTAATAAAAACATGAGTCTGACACACCTGGTTGATTTATTCTGTTTTAATTCATGACAATAAGCTGCTGGAAAATAGGTAAGGAAATCTTTTTGACGACAGTCATTGACTAAAATATTGACAAATGAAAATGTGCCTTATTAACCCTTTTCCCTCATATAGACTCATTTTGACGCATTCAATAGGTACCACATAAAGCCTGATCTGCAAAAAACCACAGTTAAACCTTACCAAATTTAATTACAAAATCCTCATTTCCAGACCACTGAGGAGCAGCGAACAGCATAAAACCTGATCAGCCTGCGAGTTGCTCGCAGGCTGATCTGGTTTTATGTTGTTCGCATAGGTCTTTTCATGAGGGAAAGGGTTAATGAAATATTCTTTGGAACCATTGTCAAAATTGCATCATTTGACACCCTAAAAGGATGAAATCCCAAAGCTATAAAATTCATATTGATTGATCAAGCTTTGGTATCCTATGATCATTTTTAGCTGGTTTTAGCATTAATCTGTGTTATTTAAAGTTTGTACATGATTCTAATTTGACAGATACCACTCCATTATTTATAAGGTAATCCATCCTTCACTGAATTAAAATCATGGTCCTTCAAATGCTTAAAAAGACTTCAGTGCAGATACAAGCATCCATTGACATGGAGTTATAGGCTGTTTTGCTCAAAGTCTATAAAGGCTTGCATTTGCTATGAAATTCCTATGACCACTTAATGGACCATGATCACAATTTAATGATGGATGGATTACTTTAATTGTTGTATTCTAAGCATCAACATCTAAAGTATATACAGGCATGAATGCATCAGCATGGTTAGTTATGTCCTCACTTGCCTTGGATGTTGTTGATCCCCTCTCTTCACGAGTGAGTCTAGGTTTAGGATTTTGCATGGTCACACTGTCCGACTTCGACGCAATAAATAGGTATTCCTGATTGGGATACTGACGCGCATTATGATGTACTACGGTATCTTGTCGCTGTCGCCAAATGAGGAAAATTATCCCAGCAATAAGAAGCATCAGAATAATTACTCCAAATGACATTCCAATAGCTATACCCACTTTTTTCAGGTGTGCGGAATTTCCACTTGTTGACGATGGGGTGGTATTGATGGCGCCATTGGTATTAACACTGACATTAAACACTGTTGAGTTGACTGTACTCTGTGAGAATCTGGATGATTGGGTTGTTGATGATACTGTTGATGAGGTGGAGGTTGTCGATGAGTTTGTAGTTATCTTCGTGTTGGGGGTTGAGGTTTTTCCATATAGCTTTTCTTGATAGTAATTGTAATCTTCGTAGTTGTAGTAATAATCATCAGTTTGTTGATAGTAGTAAGAGTCTGTGTATGGTGTTGAATTATCAATATCTAAGTAAGGGTCATAGGTCGTAGTTTGGCGTGATGGAAGAGTTTGACTGGACGCCACAAAGTCAGTCTCTGCCAGATCTATGATTCTTTGCCCTTGTAAATGCCGTGGCATATGGCATCGGAGTTTGTCGAAGTCGGGGAAGATGTGAGGCATGAGAGTGTAATGGTGCTTCAGCCATAGCAGATTGGCATCACAGTTGAAATGGTTACCAGCCAGGTGTATGAACTGCAGTTTGGGCACTGTCACTATCATCACACTCAGCGTCTCTAGGTTATTGTTCTCAAGGTTCAATTCCTTCAAGTTCATCATGTTTGTTAGGACATGATTACTCATTATGTACTTCACAAGTGTTGGACTGTCTTTTAGTTTTAGGCTCTCCAGCATGGGGACATTGGCAAAGAAGTTTCCATAGATGTTGCCTATATCTATTTTCACATAAGACATTTCTAGTGTTTTTAAGGTGACCAACCCATAAAAGCAGTCCGGATGAATTGCATGCAAATGCATTCTATTTAATGTCAGATTTTGCAGTCCTGCAATGTTCTTGAAAATGTTATCCTTTAGTAATGGAATAGGATTCCTCTCTAAATGGAGTTGTTCAATTTGAGGTGGGTCCTGAAACATATCTCCTGAGAAACTTTGCAGTTGATTTCCTCTCATTGACAGTGTGGACAGTTCTGTCCCAGGGGCCAGGGAGTTCTTTGGAATTAGTCTTATTTGGTTATTGTCCAGGTAGATACTTTTAACATTTTGAGGAAACGGCCCAGGAAATGTTTCCAGATTGTTGACAAACATGTATACACTGACAAGTTGAGTCATGTGTTCGAAGGCACCAGGTTCCACATATGAAAGATTATTTTCCTCAATGATAATGGCATGGAGGTGGCTGTAGTTGAATGTGTCTGACTTGTAAATCTTTGAAATGTTGTTCTTTGACAGCTTGAGATGTTGAAGTGTTAGTGGTAGGTCTTGAGGAATCCTTGTCAGTTGGCAGTTGGACATGTTAAGGTAGGTCAGCATGGAATCGTAAGTAAGCACTCCGTCCATATTGCTGATGGGGTTCGAGCCTAGTCCGAGGAGCATTAGTTTATGGTTCCATTGGAATGTGTTGGGCTCTAGGGTTGTGATTTTGTTGTCGTTCAGTTCTAAGCGGTGAAGATTTTTCAAGTCTCGAAACATGTCGGAATTGATGGTAGAAAGCTGGTTGCCAGCAACAGTAAGCACTTCAAGAGATGTCAAGCCATCCAGGACTCCCTCCAGTGAGATAAGCTTGTTATCAGACAGTATAAGTATTTTCAGATGCATCAGGCTTGAGAACAGTCCATTCCATAACATCCTCAAGTTGTTTGAATGAAGCTTAATCGTCCTCAGCTTAGGCATGGATGTAAAGGTATTAGGCTGAATACTCTCGATATGGTTGAACGAAAAGTCAATACTTTCCAATTTAAACATGAAATAAATTTTATGCATTTCAATGATTTTGAGTTCTCCATGCTTGATGCTGAGATGTTGTATTTTGACGGGTAGTTTGTTCGGCAGCTGTGTGAAGGTCGTCCAGGTACAGTTGAAGGATGTCGATGAGCATGTGCAGTTGTGCAAATACTGGCATATATCCGGAGAACTAGTCGCATGAGTCAGGCTGAGAATAACAGGAAAACAAAGACTCCTTAACCAGAACATTTTAATGAAATGTGTGAAAGAAAAAAAATAAACACAGTACTTGTATATTGACTGTTTACCCTTTCTTCAGTTATTCATAAATAAAAATATTTTTAAAAAGAGCAATTTCAATATTAAGTTTAGATTATGACTGGCAAAAACTTAATCCAAACAGTGTTTATATCTAGGATGCTGTATGTTCTCACTCTAATCAGTGCATACATTAGATCCAAATGCAAAACACAGCTTTAAACATAATCACTTCTGTTTGATTTGTATTTTCCAGGCCTCCTTGCAGCCGTTTCACAGTGCTGATCAAATGTCTCCAGAACTATTTTTCTTATTTGCCTCGGCACCAACAAGTTCAGTTTTTCACATTCTGTATAGTACTAACACCATTTTTTCTTTGATGCTCGAATACTGTAAGACCGTGTAGCTCAGATTTCTGATAGCAGGAAATGGTTACACGGCATTTTGTCATCAGGACCTGATCTCAGCTAGAAGCACTTAAAGACACTTAAAGAGTTGAAAGTGCCTGTTCTCAAATGAGGATGGGGCATACATGATGTTAACTGTTGATTTCATAGCTACTTTAAGGACTTTTATCTCTGTCCAATTGACAGCCAGAATTTGTCTTAGAGGGAAGTTGGTTGTAAATACATATATACATATATGTATATATATATATATTTTTTTTTTTTCGTTTTAAAGGTTTTAAAATCATAAACATGGTCAGCTTGCCTGTGCATAAAGTGAGTTATTAGGATTATTAGTCCCCTATGGTGTTAACACTTCTGGGTTTCATATACTAGACAATGGGTTTCAGAGTTATTGCTCTTTGTTTTTTTTAACCAGGTTTTCCAACAGAAAAGTTTGGTTTATGACCCATCTATGGCATGAAATTTACAGAGAGGCAGGACTGTAGACAAATTAAGTCAACAAAATGATCAAAAATCTATTAGTTATATACAGAATTATAAGACAATAAGATAATGGGAAGAAAAAGTGATAGAAAAGTTTCATCAGTTATGAATGCCTTTCCTTCATGCCACCCCCTCTCCTTCATGCCACCCCCTCCCAACAAGAAAGAGGGAGAGAAAAAGAGAGAAGAAAAAGTAAATTATTTACTCAAAGGACAAGGTTTTGTTCCCTTCTGGTGTGTTTGTCCTGCACTGCAGCCAGAGGTGGTGAGCTAGAGGAACCCACCAGGAAGTTGGCCCTTGTACACAAGTCACTTCCTGTCAATAATTGGCCCTATTATGGTAAATATAAAGTTGGACATATTGACTGTAGAAAGTGGGGCGTTAAACTGGGCGTGTATGCAGTAGCTGGAGTAGGGAAGATTGATTACTGTATTTTCTCTAATGAATGGATCCGACACACATTGACACAGATCTTAATCCTTACACTGCTGAATTTCTGAATTGGACTTGTCCTTCCTTCATTTTGGCCAATTTTCTGAATTGGACTTGTCCTTTCTTCATTGGCCAAATTTCTGAATTGGACTTGTCCTTCCTTCATTTTGGCCAAATTTCTGAATTGGACTTGTCCTTTCTTCATTGGCCAAATTTCTGAATTGGACTTGTCCTTTCTTCATTTTGATTAAATTTCTTATTTGTACTTGACCTTTCTTCATTTTGGCTAAATTTCTGAATTGGACTTGACCTTTTTTCATTTATTTGGTGCCTGCTGAATTTTTTTTTTGACTGAATAGCGAACAGTGCAGACCATGATTAGACTGCACGGATGCACAAGTGCCCACAGCATTGTAAGGGTTACATGTATAATTAGGGCTAAAAATAATAAAGATTAACAATAGTTCTTGTCAATTATTTTGATAACAGTATGCAGTACAATCAGATACATGTTTCATTGTGAGGTGACATAAGACGGTAGAAAAGGCGTGTTATTTAGAGGAAAATACAGGGCCCTTAAGAATTTTGATAGGGAATTATATGCTTCCACAGTACTAAAGCCAGCAAGTGGTTACATATTTAATTTCTTGTTTATCACTCATTGGTGCCAATTATGACATGGTTTACCATGGTAAGACCTGATCAGACTGTGAGAAGGTTTCCAGGTTTACAATATTTTCTTCCTCTCTACACTTTTAACCCTTTCCCTCATATAGACTCATTTTGACACCCTCAATAGGTATCACATAAAGCCTGATCTGCAGAAAACCACAGTTAAACCTTACCAAATTTAATTACAAAATCCTCATTTCCAGACCACTGAGGAGCAGCGAACAGCATAAAACCTGATCAGCCTGCGAGTTACTCGCAGGCTGATCTGGTTTTATGCTGTTTGCATAGGTCTTTTCATGGTGTCCTCTATGAGGGAAAGGGTTAAAACTTGATCAGACTTTACTTGACTGATCTGATCTGGTTTTAAACTGGTCTCAGGGGAAGTAACCAAAACGATTTTTCGTTCAAATATGGCGACCAGCAGGATATAGTTTTTCAAAAGAGAAGTGTTCGTCTTGATAAAGGCTTTAAAGCTAAAATATTGAAACAGAGTGTTGTTTATAAATATTGTGTTTTAATATCCCATAGGAATATGTAGTGTTTCATTGTAGTATGTTTGACATTGTGAAGCAGGTATAAAGGGGTAGATTATTCAGGTTACTGTATATCTTGAGTTGTCTGCCAATTTGTAGTAATGGCTTTGGTTTTTAACTGCCAGGTGTGTTTATGTTACAGGTCCTGCCTCAGAGATACCAGGGGTGGGGGAAGAAAATGAGGATGAGGAAGATGGTGAGTTACCTTGTGGGGTTGGGACAGGGTTCCTATTTTAAAACTGTGGTGAAGGGGGCTTTAATGGTGACAGTCATGTCTTGATGGGGATTAATTACTTAGTTATAATTGTCTCCAAATGACTGAAATACTGTCGGTGGGACGTTAAACCCAAAAAACAAACAAATTTAGTTATAATGGTGATGATGATTTTCTGGTAATGATGATGGTATTTAATGATATGGCTTCGTTGGATTCAATTAAAAATTCTGCCTTTTACCTTGCACAATTGCATTGACAAGCAGAGCAGGATTGAGGTCTTCTCTGTTTGATCTTATAATATTGTAACTCATTCTGTATGGTTAAGATATTATCTCATTGTCCCATACACTATTTAATGTTCAGTAAATTAATATTTAGGAAGTTATAAGTTTGTGCAGAATATTAATGAGAAGTTTTTGAAGTATTTTGTCTTTCCGTATGATTTTCCATTCCTGTATCTCAGAAGCTTTTTTTCCCGTATTTCAGGTGAAGATGAAGAGATGGCATCCATTGTCACATCTGAACAAGCCTTTGAATTCAGAGATTTCCTTGTCAAGTAAGTTGAAAGAATCATGAAATTCACCAGTTACTATAAAATCATTTATTTTCATTGCTTATATACTTAAGGTTATTTTGTTGGTACATTTTATGGATGATTAATGTTTCAGAAAAGATGAGGTATATGAAATGAATGGTTCTTGTTGGGGTTAATATTCAAGGATAAAACCAAGATAAGTGTCCCAGGAAATTTTATTTTTCACAGTATCCATTTATTAAAATATTTTTAAAAAAAAAGTGGAATCCTTATCGGGGTCCAGATATCTTTATACTTCTAATGTACAAAGAAGTAATCTAACCAACTAACATAGGTCCTGTTGAGAGAGATTAGAATAAATCAAAATACCAAAAAAAACACAAAAAAACTTGTCTCGAAATGGACATTTAGAAGTATTAAAGTTTAAATTGAGTTTTAAATGATTTCTGTAACCAGGTTTGCAAAGCCAGATGTGTTGAAGGCCTACGTCTTGTTAATGGCAGACTTTGCATCCAACTCCACCCACACAAACCACTGTTGTGTGAAGATGATGCATCGTATTGCCGTCGACCTGGGTTACATTGGGATGATGTTTCAGCTCTCTCTGTTCCGCGTCTTTCAGAAGATTTTGCTGAGCCCACTGGCGAAAGCTTCACGCTATAAGGTAAGTTGGCAGCAGTTCCAGAGAAATACTGTTTTTATGCTAGGATAGTATTATTGTGTTAAAATTTATGGTTTCCAGCATTCTTAAAATAATATTTACTTGACTATTTATGGCACACGTATTTAGAAATATGTATAGCAGTGGTTCAATCACCGGCAGCAACATACCAAGTCTTAAAAAATGGTACAGCTATAGCTCCCTTGCTTGGCACTCAGCATAAAGGGTAGTTCTTGGTCTGGTTGGCCTGGTGTCAGGATTTGACAGGGTGTGGTATCATGCCACATGTTTATGGCGTGATTCTGCAGTGTGGTAGCACTATATCTGTCTCAAGTAGACAAAGTCTTCAAATGCCTGAAATACTGGCGGTGGAATGTTAACATAAATACACCATTATTGTCAACATTGACTATGATAGAACCCTGGAATTTTTTTATCAGATTGAGAGTTATTCCTAAAGATACCCAGAAGTAGGGGCTGAAATATATAGAAATCAGGCTTGTCACTTCCCATCCCGTCATGTCACTTCCCGTTGTACATTCACAATATATGACGACAAGGTGAGATGCAGGGATATCATCTATAGTGATGGTTCTGGTTTGAGTAGAACTCCAAACTGTTTGGCAATTTTATAAGCAGGGGATCCTTTTTCCATCAACTCAGTTGCCTTTAAATTGTCTTCCAGCAATAAATATTTTTGTTTAGACGCCATGTTTCCCCACAATGCATTGTGCGACTCGGTGACTTGGTAATCGTCACTAGTTAAATAGTTACATCCCTTAGTAAGGGGCGGTCAAAAAGTTGATGTATAGGTCTCGATTAACATTCTGGGAGTAGAAAATTAGGGTCGTTGTACGGATTTCACGAGGAGTCATTAAGAATATTACCATTTATTGGAGGAAATTTTATAGTCATTCTAGACAGACTGTCGCTATAAACAGACTGTCGCTAACACTGTCTCGACTGTACACTGAAATTGATATAGAATTTACAATTTTTGTTATATCAGGAGATAGCCAAGTTTGCAACATTCGTTGTTCGAAGATTTGTAGAGGTGGCACAGAACAACAAGAAAGTGTTTGTGGAGATGCTGTTCTGGAAAACCAACAAGGAGGCTATAGAAGTGGTCGAGGGATACGGCTCCTACAGCAGGTCGGGCTTAGTTTAAACACTTACTGTTTAGATACACTGTATTTTAAAGTAAGGCCATCTTTAAAAAATTGTTTGTTTGTAGTGCTCCGCCCTGAATTCCAGGGTTGGGTAGGAAGGTAGGTAATTTATTTACTTATTTTTCAAATGAAAAAAATATAGCTGAATTCTTTTTTTCTCTCTGCGGAATGGACATAAAAAGGTCATAATAAAAATTTACAACACAAAGACCAAAAAAAAAATTAAGTAGGGGTCATTTTAATGGGTCGGTAGGAGCACTACAAGCAAACATATTTTTAATTTTGGCCTAATTCATTCATCATTGATTTAGGATCGAGGTTCTTCAAATCCTTAAAAAGACTGCAGTGCAGATGCAAGCATCAATTGACTTGAAGTTATAGGCTCTTGCTCTAAATCTTTAAAGGCTTGCTTTTACTATAAAATTACCATGATCATTTGATGGACCATGATGATAATTTAATGATGGATGGATTGCACTAGATTCCTATTTCACTTAGTGTCCAGTGTTGTTATGTCACGTTTTGTCACATCCTTAAATAGTCTTAAGTTATTTTACAATAGTGGCAAAAAATCCTAGTAGGAGCTGTCTGATCTGGGATTCTGTTTGATCATACAACATTGTAGCTCAATTAACACAGTCTGCATGGCAAAAAAAAAATCCAAACAAACCATTCAAAGTCAGTAAATTTATATTGATCGAATCATAAACTTGTTTATGAATATTAACCCTTTCCCTCATAGAGGAAACCATGAAAAGACCTATGCGAACAGCATAAAATCAGATCAGCCTGCGAGTTACTCGCAGGCTGATCAGGTTTTATGCTGTTCGCTGCTCCTCAGTGGTCTGGAAATGAGGATTTTGTAATTAAATTTGGTAAGGTTTAACTGTGGTTTTCTGCAGATCAGGCTTTATGTGGTACCTACTGAGTGCGTCAAAATGAGTCTATATGAGGGAAAGGGTTAATGAGGTGCAGGGTTAATACAGGTTAGGTTGTATTACAGTGGTGGGGGCGGAGTGCAGTGGACAGAGGATGCCCAGCAGGAGTTGCGGAGGTTGTTTGAGGATTATAGGGATCGGGATACAGGTATGTACATGCTGTCATAGTTCTGCAGATGTGTAATGTAATATTCTTACCAGACGGAGATTCAGTGTTGGATATACCAGTATAGTAAGCCCAGTACTCGACTGTTCATTCCAGTAAGGCCAATCAAAGGGACCTGCAGTAAATAACTATGCTGCCTTTAAAAAGGTTTCTCTGAAAAAAACCAAAAAAAAACCTCCTGAATCCAGTTCTGCAAATTATTTTAATAAATGTTTCTAAAAATATACAATAATATGCATGAGCCTCTTTCCCACCCTTAAACTGGTACAATCAGTTCAGATGTACCTGTCCACTGCATGAACACATGAAAATCATTATACAGCCAACCCTAGATACATTGGCATTCGATACAATGGCATACTCGGGTTCCAGCACTAAAAGTCATGTGACAGATTTATTAATCTCTTAACAATAGCAAATTTAGCCTCTGGTATTGGCAGCAATTCTCGAAAAATTGGTAAAATCAAGAGTTACAAACACTGCTTATCTATCAAGGTTTGACCGTATTCCATCTAGACTTTTAAAAATCTGTTTGTTGGTATTTATTATTTTATCAAACACTTTTAAAGCAACTTGTTCACAGATGATCGGTAGAAAATAAAAGAAAAAAATAATACTCTTTCTCATTAATATTGGTGAAGTCTTTGTTTCCTGACAAGTAAACTCTGAAAGTGTAGGTCATATTTCACAGGAAAACGCTATTTTTCATAATTGCAACTTCGATGAAATTGGTTTAATATAGAATACGATATCCCAAAAGCAAATTGCTTGCAGTACCATGTGACATGTTCGGCAACATGGCGTCTTCACTAGTTAGGGAAGCAGTTCAGGGAAGCTATTTCATAAGTTTCAGCATGTGCGAAAAATGAATGAATCTAACTAGATAGGTCTAAATGTAGTTTCAGTATCATCTGTGATGGCTATTGCCTATGATGGGGGAAACCACTTGAGCACTCTGTGCATCTGTAGACAAGTATTGATAGATATAATACACAGATAGTTAAAAATTAAATTCTTAGTCAAAGACCATCTGTGAATGAGCTGCTTTAATGAAGAAACATTTATTCCGGATTTTTATTCCCTTTGAATAGTCTTCTTATGAGCAATCAGTACATGTATTTTCAATTAAATTGTGATATAAATACTCATAATAAACGTCCTATATACGTCTCCAGAGGACAGGGATGTGGTAGACTGCATCATGGATGACATCACTGACCCTAGCAAGACGCGTCGACAGATCATACAAGAACTGAAGAAACAAGATTTCATCTCCAGCGCCAAGGAGCTCAAGAAACCAAAAACGTGAGTCTTGGAATGTTCAAGTGGTTGTGTCAATATTTAGTGTTTTCTAGTATAAAACATTGAAGGGGCTGCCCCACCTCGGATGCTAAATTGACGGGGGGGGGATAAAAAAATTGTATGTGAGGCATTGAAATTTGATTACTGATAGCTTCCATTGCCCAGGATATCCTGAGATATTGCATTTTTTTCCAATGCATATTTTAATATGTTGCTAACGCTATAAATTTGAAGTTAGATTTCTAAAAAAATTGTGACATCTCAAGTGCTCGTTTGCACATGTAAATTTCTAACGATAGCAGCATAATACTTAGAAACGACTTAGCGACAGCTTAGAAATTTAACCTTTATGTAGACTTTTATCAGTATTTATGTAACTATGATTGAATTCAAACGTATTGTAGCTGGGTACAGGTATTTGGTGATAAATCAATAGGCAAGAAGATGTGTGGCTTGGTAGCTCAGTTGGTAGAATGCAGGAACAGTATTCCTGAGGCCCATGGCTCGAGTCTTGGTCGAGCCATGATTTCTTTCACCACCTATCACAGTATTATAACAGTGAAATAGTATAATTACTTACCTCTTCGATAGTTGACATTGAGGACTTTGACATTTTTTTTACATCGCATTTATTGATCACATGATCTGTGTGAAGTCCTCGTATAACGAAATCCAAGTTTTATTTATAAATGGGAAACTATTTATAAATGGGAAACTCTCTTATTGGGTAAGATCGGAAATAATTTTATTTGCTTATAATTCGAAAATCAGTACATTTCTGGCCATTGGTAGACTTAATAACAAAATTAATAACATTTATGTCTGAAATTGAGTTAATATATTTTTTACGGTCATTTTGAGTGCAATTTTTACGGTCGTTTTGAGAGCAAATGGGAGGCAGTCCCCTTAAATTTCATTATGTCCTTTTCCCAAAAAATTTCATTAATATAACATGAAACTCAAATAATTTAATACACCTTGATGTATATTACTGTTTTGAGTTAGTATAATACTGGAAATTACACTGCAGCTTTTTCCATTGTTATAGAATTAAGATTTTTTTCTAACAATATATTGTGTGAAGGTTGTGTTGCATGTGAAGATGAAATGTTTTTAAAATGTCTTTATACTTCAATAATAAAAATGTTGTGTACTATGAATTAATCAAATGTCCCTTGGTCTTTCCCACTCCCAGGGGCAGCCGGGCGGGGCCATGGAATGAGGAAGATGAGATGGAACTACAGGAGCTTTACCAGAAGTACAAGGATGATCTAGGTATGTGGATGTTGTGTCCAACAGGGCATATGAGTTATGGCCTGAATTACACCAAGGATACTCAGCGCGAAGTAATTCTTAAATTCTTAAATTGGGAGAAACGCAATTTATCGTTCCTGTAAAATCAACTATTCAAGTACATGACTTATGTTGACATAAAGCATGAAAGGTTTTTGTTGTAATAGTATGGAAAACACTGACATTGCAGATATTCTAAATGTTCGGTTCAAATTGGAGTGTATTTTTTCATAATTCAAATTTTTGCTCAATTACTATGTAAAAGGGAATTTTAATATCTGTTTTATCTGTACATGATGGTCAGATTAGAAAAAAAAACAAGAAAGGAAATATCAGTTAATATCACTTCTGGTCAAATTTTAAAAAAATTGACTCTAAATAAATAACAAAAGTCAGAAATAAAAAAAACTGCAGGATTTACCTTTTATGGTGTATGCACCTGTTCTAGTTAGTAAGATAA
Source organism: Solen grandis (assembly GCA_021229015.1). Classification (NCBI taxonomy): domain Eukaryota; kingdom Metazoa; phylum Mollusca; class Bivalvia; order Adapedonta; family Solenidae; genus Solen; species Solen grandis. Next base: position 12,334 of record JAIFHC010000142.1, on the reverse strand, counting down.
TATTGTATTGTATTGTCTGAATAAAATGAAGAACAAGTTTTTTTACTTAGAATTTCCTCAAATACCATGTCCAATCCATAAGGCTTCATATTCAGTGTTAAAGAACCATGTGGGTGTAAAATTCACCTTTGGTGATGATTTTAGTTGTGTCTTCTTTATAGTGATGCAGAATGTATTTAGTTTTTTGTGACATCTTATATTGATCATATTCCCTGTTGTAGACCCGGTAGGTAGTATCATGCTGGAAATGACTAAGAAGAGGAGCAGGCCAAAGGTGTTGGAGAAACTGCTGAGTTTGGGGCTTGTGTCTGACAGGAAGGAACTCTTCAAGAAGAGGGGAAAATCTGGTGCCACACGTCGCCGGCGTCGTCGAGGAAGTGGGTCTTCAGGAGATGAAGGTAAAAATAGCATTGGTGCTTTAATTTGGTGAATGTTATATAATGTTTGACTAATATAATAATGCAGAGACACTGCGACCCTTGATATTTGGTTAGCTATATTGATACTGGTTACTGTAAACCTTAGATACACACATTAATTAGTTTAAATTTAAACTTCATATTACTTTTTTTAGCATTATCTATTACTATAGTTAGGTCTTGTAGAATTATGAATTGTTTACATAATTTCATTTATCACAGTTATGTGTAAAATAACTTAATTATACTTCATTAGTATATTCATTATTCCATGATACATTTTACATGATTTCCTTTTGGTTTGTAAATTAAGACTGTTTACATAAATTCTTTTTGTCATTTGTGTTATCTACTGAATAAAACTATTATTCCTCTTGTATGTCAAAACTTAGGAGTCATACCAGTAATTTCTGTATGAAATGACATACTTTTAAGATCTATTATGTATTTCATATTGATGTTCTATATACGTTATTTTGGAGAATAATTATTGTATTTATTTCTTCTATATGTTCAATTCACTTTCTTTTCTTCTACCAGTTTTGTTGTTTCACATATTTGTATTTGACATGTTGCAAAATATTTCTTTTTTTTGTTGCTGTTTCATCATGAACATAGATGAATTTGTTATCAAGAATGATTATTTAGATTTTTCTTGCAGGTGCATACTCCATTTACAATATAAGATACTTTTTCTACATGAAAATGACTAGTCTTAAAATTTTCTCATTTAATTGCAGGGGCTTAAGGGATAGTAAGAAGAGAAAAGATGTTTTTAAACTATTTAAGGAGAAAAAGGCTGATATACTTTGTTTACAGGAAACTCATTTTACTAAAGAAATAGAAAAAGACATATATATTGACTTTGGTGGACAATGCTTTTTTAACCATGGTAAATCAAATGCTAAAGGAGTAGCAATCCTTCTGAGAAAGAAAATAGCCATCAAGATAGATCATATATATTCGGATGATAATGGAAGTTGCATTAGCTTAAACCTTGATTTTGATGATATGACATTTAATTTAATTAACATATATGCACCCAACTCTGATAAGCCTAGTTTCTTTGAGAAAATATTTCATATGATTGATTCCTTAGAGAAAAATGATCCATACATAATATGTAGGTGATTTTAATTTAGTTTTAGACCCCGAGTTAGATTACTATAACTATAAAAATATGAATAATAACATTAGAGCTAGAAAAACACTGCTTAGTTTTATAGATACCAGATGTCTGATTGATCCCTATATAGAGATGAATCAAAATTGTAAAAAATATACATGGAGACGCATAAATCCATTACAACAAGCCAGGTTAGATTTTTTCTTACATACTGATGATTTATTACAATGTATAAGAAATGCAGATATAGAGTATAGTTATAGATCTGACCATTCCATTATTTCTATAGATTTATTTCTTAATAAAATTAAACATGGGAAAGGACTATGGAAATTTAATAATTCCTTATTGTATGATATAGACTTCATAAATTGTATAAATGAATTAATTCATAAGATTAAAATGCAATATTGTGTACCTATATATAATTTGGACAACATTCATGAAATAGATGACAACTTGATACAATTTATTATAGATGATGATCTTTTTTTGGAAACCTTGCTTATGGAAATAAGAGGTAAAACTATATCATATGCTAGCTTTAAGAAGAAACAGAATCTAAGTAAAGAAGAAGAATAAATAGATAAAATTATTCAAAAGGAAAACAGTTTAACAGAAAATAACAAGGAAAAGCTATTACACTTACAAAATGAATTACAAGCTTTGAGAGATAAAAAAATTAAAGGTTCAATAATAAGAAGTAGAGCTCAATGGATTGAAAATGGTGAAAAAAGTACAAAATATTTTTTAAATTTAGAAAAATCAAATTGCACAAACAAAAATATACTTTTTTTTAGAAAATGATGATGGAACACATATACATGATCAAAAACTTATTTTAGATGAAACTTGTAATTATTATAAAAAGCTATATGAAAATGAGAAAGCCAATGAATCTTATGATATAGACACTTTTTTAAATGATAGCACTGTCAGAAAATTATCTTTACATGAGGCAAATAATTTAGAAGGACAGTTGACATATGAGGAGATATCTTATACTCTGAAAAACATGAAAAATGATAAAAGCCCTGGCTGTGATGGTTTTACATCAAACTTCTTCAAAGTGTTTTGGAATAAACTTGGTCAATTTGTTGTTAGGGCAATCAATTCTGCTTTTCAAAAAGGGACTTTTTCTCATAGCTTGAAACTAGGAACCATCATTTGCATTCCAAAAGAGAAAAAACCAAAACAATTTTTTTTAAAAATTGGAGGCCTATTACTCTCTTAAATGTTATTTACAAGCTAGCATCAGGAAATATAGCTAATAGATTAAAAACTGTTTTAGATAAATTAATCTCAAAAGAACAAACTGGTTTTGTTCAAGGTAGGCAAATAAGTGAAAATACCAGACTGTTATATGATATTATGAAAGTGACAGAAGACAAAACAATACCAGGTTTATTAATGCTTATAGATTTTGAATAGGCTTTTGATACATTATCTTTTAACTTCATTGAAAAAAACATTGTCTTTCTTCAATTTTAGTAATGAGTTTATAAAATGGATCAGGCTTTTTCTGCATAATACTAACACATGTATTCAACTTAATGGATTTTTGTCCAATTTTTTCACAGTTGGACGTGGCTGTAGACAAGGGGATCCTATTTCTCCTTATATCTTCATTTTATGCACAGAGATCTTAACATTAAAGATAAAACAATCAAAATACATAAAAGGCATTATTATAGATGGAGAAGAATATAAAATCTCTCAATTTGCTGATGATACTTCCCTTTTTATGGATGGATCTGAACAATCGTTAAAATATGCATTAAAGGTTTTAACTGATTTTTCCCGTTTTTCAGGACTTAAAGTTAACTTTGATAAAACTAAACTAATTTGGATAGGATCATTAAAATACAGTACTAAGTCCATAAAAACAAAATGGAAATTAACATGGGGGGAAACACATTTTAGAGTTCTTGGAATAAATTTTGATGTAAATCTTGATAAAATATTAGAAATAAATTTTAACGAGAAATTAATTAAATTAAAAAATTCAATAATATACTGGAAGAGACGGAAACTTACACCAGTAGGCAGAATTACTGTTGTAAAATCTTTGTTATTGCCATTATTTACTAATTGTTTCATTCATCTGCCAACTCCAGATAAGAAAATGATAAAAAACATAAGTGATCTTATGTATAATTTTGTATGGGATGGAAAGTCAAGAATAAAACATGATGTATTTGTTAAAAACTATGAAGAAGGTGGACTTAGAATGGTCGATATAGATAGCTATATTCATAGATTAAAAATCAAATGGTTAAAACAATATATTGTGAATTCCAGTGGTAAATGTTTTAAACTAATTAACACAAAATTGGATCTACACGAAATCTTTAACTTGGGGGAATTATATTGCGAACTTGCTATGAAAAAAATTAAAAATGCTTTCTGGAATGACGTATTGAAGGCTTATACTATATTTATTAAAAAGTATTATATTAAGAACACAGAAGATCTCTTGAATATGCCGTTGTTTTATAATGATCTATTTTGTGCTAATAAAAACAACATTTTATTTATAAAATCATTATATGACAGATGTGTGATATTTGTTAAAGATATAGTAGATATTAATGGCAATTTTTTTAATAGGGAGGTACTAGAAAATAAATATAGAATAAAAATGGACTTTTTACAATATCATTCTCTTACTACTGGAATAAAACATTTTATCAATAAAAGTAATATTCCTATGACTATTAAACAAGAGTATCTATATCATCCATGTATTAACTGTTACATTAAATTTATTGTTATGAATGATAAGTCAATATATGAGATTTTGATTAAAAATGAAACTGTACCTATTTCTCGTCTAAAATGGAATCTTATTTTTACTGATGTTGACTTAAATTGGAATGAAATTAATAGCTATGTATTTAGATGTACAAAAGATACATATATACAATGGTTTCAAACTAGAATTATACATAGAATTTTAGCAACTAATTCATTGTTATATAAAATGAAAATTGTGTCCAGTAATTCATGTACCTTTTGTCATGATCATGAGGAAACACTTATGCACTTTTTTTGTGAATGTTGTTATATTAAACCTTTGTTAGATTACATAAATGATATTTTAAAAAGTAACAAATTAGAAAAGAAGATTAACAATAAATTAATTATTTTAGGCTCAGAAGATAGTACAAATGAATATGATATTTTGTTTTTAGAATTTAAAAGATACATATATTTATGCAAAAGGAAAAAAATCATCCCCACCAACATAGGACTGAAATTAAGTTTTAAATTTGTATATAGCATTTATAAGGAGGTTTTATCTGACAATTCAAAGCCCAAAAATTGGTCAATTATACAACTATTTATTAATTTATAATTACTATGTACCTGTATGTTTATTTTCCTAACAAATTCTAATAAGTATGAAATGGTTATTTGTTTATATTACAACATGGCAAAACTATGCAATACAAAAAAATCAAACTTTAAATTAAAAGTGATAATATATATGTATATATTACTGTCAGTATTATTCAAATATATATATGTATTTTTGAAATGTAAGGTGGCTGCAGGATGGTTCCCCGACCTGCGGACACCTATGACGGGGATAATAGAAAAGAGCATTATGAAAAATATACCTTTATCCAATATATTATTTACTGTAATAATGCTGGATATTAAACATTCAGTTTTATGTAAATAGCATACTGTTCACTATTTTTGTGTCACCTGCTGTAAGCAGAGGTGTCACTTATGGATCACTTTTCCGTTGTCTGTCCGTGACAGTTTTTCCATCTCACTTCAGCAGGTGACACGTGTTCCAGAGAACACAATTGTTAACACAATGCTTGGCTTAAAGTATGAGCCGCTAAGCCTGCAAGTAACTCTCGGGCTTGTCTATTTCACACAGTTCACTACCTTGCAGTACTTTTAAGATGAGACATGTGACATTGTAAAATCAGTTCACGCAGTCTGGTAACTTTTCATCGCCTTATTGGATGTTGTCCAGGATGACCCAAGATAACCTTTCCTCCAGCAATGGCTGCTGTCCATCGGGATCAATCATTGGCTTATTCTGGGCTAATGCCTTACATTTTCATGTCACAGTGCACTAAGGTTATACTAGTCTCTTACCGGTGGGGACTATTGGTTTGCTTTCCGTCCATCTGTCCCTCTGACCGCCCGGATGTCAGGAAATCTGGATTCCACGATAACTTAAAAACCGTTAAAGATAATATTATGAAACTTGGTATATGAATAGATTGAGATTGAGATTGAGATTGAGCCAACGTTCTGGTTGCTTTGGTAACGGAAAAAATATGCACCTCACCAGTAGGGGCCTCATTTTTTGTGTGCAACACCAGTTACTTGTTTAAGTAGTATTAGGTTAAGTAAATGGAAATCTTACTTTCTCAGAGTTACAAGAGCTTCCCCCAGACTTTGAGGAAGGAGAATTTTCACGACGGTCGAGTGACGACAACGCCGGGTCTGGCTCCGCCTCCAGTTCTGATTCTGACAGCGATGATGATGGGGATAAAGCTGGGAACCAGGCACAAGGGGATGCTAATGGTGAACCAGCTGCCAGTGCCAGAGGCAAGTCTATGGCAGATATCATCACAGGGATTGTAGATAAAGGTGGGTGTGACTCTGTGTGTGAGGATGTCATGTACTGTTGTTAGGGCTGAGTATTGCTATCCAAATACAGTGGTCGACATTAACGGCATCTCAGGATCCGACTGGTTGGTCCGGTAGGAAAGGGATCGGGAAGGGGCTCCAAAATTGACATGCCAGGTGTTCCATCAGGACACTTAATTTTACAATTAAAAATTAATTGAACAGCTGAATTTGTTGCAAATTTATTTAATTATCTCATTAATAACCCTTCTTTACTAATTGCAACTTTTTGACCATTGGTTATACAAAAAAAGATATCATATATATATGACACAACAGGTACTCGTAATTTTCAGAAGGGACTCCTGAATTTTAAATCACGTGTTCCGTCGGGATACCTGCTTAAAAAGTTAGTGTCAAACCCTATAAATATATTTCGATACAACTGTCTCCATTTTTACGGTACTTATCAATACATATAGGAGTTTACTAGGACTCATTTCTTTCTTTGTTGAACTTCAAACATTGCCTAAATATCTCTTTTTCCTGTTTTGTTTGGAATGGTATCATACTGCTTCACATTGAGTTTGTCAATGGACACCATTTCAAAAACACATTGATGAGGGTAGGTACTCTAATTGCATGGAAAAGTACAGAAAATGCTCAGGAACTTCTAATTAAGTTAAAACATTATGGTTCATTGTAGAATTGTCCCAAGAGTTGAAATTAACAAAAAATGTTTTTAAGCATTTTGGTACTTGAAAAAAGCTGTATAGCAGATTTGTGTGGTTGTTTATCATATATCAGCATTTTGAACTGTGCTTATGTGATGCTCTTATGAATTCTTGTGTATCTAACTTTTGACATTGTGTTCAGTTTGTAAGGTTGTTTTTGGATTTCTCCTTTGATACCTTGAATACATCTTTCCAACAATTAGACTTATTATAATACATGTATGTTATATTATTATAAACTTATAATTAAAATTATAATTGATTTGTGAATTTTTTCATCAAAATTATTGGAATAGGACATCTAGTGAAGTCTTACAATTAAATTGTTATAACTTAATTGAATTGTGCAGAAGCAAATTAAGTTGGTATAAATCAAATTGATATCAGTTTAATAAATAATGAGTTAATTGTTGTTGTTCTTAAATCATTTTGATAACGTTTTTTGTATATTGTAGATGATAGTGTGGTTTTATATACTGTACAGGGCACCAGGATCAGATAGCCTGGATTCAGCGCATTGTCAATAGAACTGCAGGGGATCGAGAAGAGGAAGGTAGGAGTTGTCTCCCTTAATTTGTTTAAATTTCTGTATTCATATTTTGGAATCCTAACCCTGTTGGAACTAATGGGCATAGTATACGTATGAAAATGATACTAAAGTATGTAAGGCCTGGCCCCAAGGTCTGGAAAATACCTTAGTATGATTTTGGGCTCATACCTATTGAACCTAATATTCGTATCTTGATTTGACCATGAATATCATACTTAAGTAGAGTTTTAATTTTCGAGAAATTTGGGTCTTGGGCCCGATTCACTAAACTTTGTACAATCAAATTTGAGCTCAAACGTAAGATTGTTGCTCTACTTAGTATCTAATAATGTCGTATTTTCACAATAAAACATGATGGAAGTTGATCCATTTCATTGCATTTTACAAGCACAACACATTTTGTAAAGAAAAAATCACAGGAAGAATATCATTTAACGTTTGTGAAATTAGGCATTATGCAAAGATTTTGTTCGTATAAATTTTAGTGAAACGGGTCCCAGGACTTATGTTCTTTGGGAATGGACTTTTCTGATCATTTCTTATATTAAAACATTGCTGGAACTTTTTGTAGAATGTTTGTCATGGAGTCTTCTGAAATCTTGTGAGAAATATGTCATGTGTAAAGTGTTCTTGCAATTCTCTGGCTGTAGTTACTGCTTTGCATGTATAGCCTTAGGAATGTCTTTTAATATGCTTTCATATAGTGGAAATCAAATTCCTAAACTTTGGAGTTTGAGTCATTGATCTAGGGTTTTCCCTTGATATATTTCCAAATGGGGAATACATTTTGAAATATTTGTGGGTCATTTACTCAATATGAGGGTCAAAATGGTCAATTCTGTGTGCCAGGGAAAACCCTGCTGAACACTACCACTGGGTTCCCCCTGGTGTATAGATTTGTATGATTACAGATGAGGAGTAGGCGTACCCATAGTTCCGCTGACGGAGGAGAATGAGACGGCCATGGAAGATGAGGTCTTCCTGAATTTTCTGCGATCCATTGGAATGGCTGAACCAGCAAATGAACAGGTGGGTTTTCCATTGTGTGCTTTTCTGTTTTTTTTTTTTATTATTCATTTAACAGATCTTAAAATGTTTTTGTATATTGTTAAACATATAACAATGTTTTGTGTCACTTGCTGTACTGTAAACAGTTGTGCTACTTACGGATTACTTCTCCGTCTTCTTCATCAACCTATTCCTATGTTTTCTTTTGGCAGAGATATAACCACCTTTGCACTGGTCCTGGTAGTTAAAGCATCTGCCTTGTAACCTGAGGAGGTTGTGGGTTCAACCTCCATCTGGGATGTCCCAAAAGTGTTAAATATGGTACCAGTATAACTCTTGTGCTTGTTGCTCAGCACATAAGGTTTTTGTTCCAGGCCTGATTGGTCCAGTGTCAGGATTATGTGACTGGGTTTGGTGTCTTGTCACTTGTCTACAGTGTAATATTGCAGTGAGGCAACATTTCATAATCTGTCTCATGAAGACAAAGTACCCAAAATGATTGAAATATTATTGGTGAGATGTTAAAACCCATACGAAACAGACAAGCCACTTTCAGTGATAGCCAGGTTTTAGTTTGGAATTAAAATAATTGATTTTTTTTCTGATAACTTATGTTTAAATCGTTGTAATGTGAGGTCAGAGACTATGACAAAGTGAAGGGATTTCTATTATTTGCAGGAGTCATTCTGGCGAATCCCTGCTGAACTGTTGATATTGGACCTGAGAAACATTGCCAGCGGCCTGACTCTGGATGAAAACAAAGTTCCAATACATGCAGACAAAATACAGGTCAGAACTGTGGAGAAGAAGAAGAAAAAGGAAAAGAAGAAGATAGAAAAGAAAGCTAAGGAGTCAAGGCCAAAGAAAAATGCCAATAAGTTTGCCATGTTGAAGGAATTGGTGAAAAAGAAAGCAGAGGCAAAGAAAACTAAAAGGTATGTTCAGTGTAACTTGGATTTAATTCTTAAGATTTTCTATTAGCTTTCTGTTAAATGATTAGATTATATCATATTCTTATGTTAATACAACAAATAGTAACAGCTAACAATTAAACTATCCAATACTATCTAACACTCAGAAAAGTGGAGAGTTTTGTCTTGAAACAGCTCTTGTTTTTGCATATGTTGATAATTTAAATTGAAAAACAATCCAACAATTTAGGTACATGTATATTAGATATCAGTACCTGTAATTTGATTCTTCCACCACATCAAAACATGACTATAAGGTAGTCTTTTTTTTGTCCCATTTTCTGTAGGATAAGGAAGAAGCAGGAACCAAACAGTGCCCAAGATCCTGATACTGATGATGAAACAGGGAACCAAACCCCATTAAAAACACAGGAGGCCGGTACCACTGAGAGGAGCTCTTCGTCAAAGAAGAAGAGAAGAGTGAAGAAGATGGTGGATTCTGACAGTGACAGGTATCTTACCTTTCATTTGATCAACATTGAGGATCATTGTCAATGACAGTTTGTTTTTGTCGAGCCCGCTTGCCCTTGCGGTGTATGTGTGTTGGTACGTCAGGTTGTCCGGATTTGTTTGTCCTGTCTTTAACTTAGACATGGATTTCAGGATTTTCAATAACTTGGCAGTTATGTTAACTTCAATGAGATGGAGTGTTGTGTGCAAGAGTTAGATCTGCAGCTCCAAGGTTAAGGTCACACTTAGAAGTGAAAGGTGCACCCTAGGCCGTGGGCTTGATATGTCGCCCTTGGGCACCTAGATTTTTGTATTCATTATAAACCAGAGTTGCAATATTTTTCATCCTCACTGCTTATTTGCATTTTGAATGTAAGAATGCTGCTGAGTTCATTTAAAGAATTAGTTACCATATTTTGATATTCATTCTGTTATAGTGATGACGACATTCCTCTTGGCCGCTTGACTTCCCAGTCTTCATCTGCAGAGGGTACACAGGCTGATCGCTTAGCTGGTACCCAGTCTAGTGACAATATAGGGACACAGTCTAGTGACATTACAGGGACACAGTCTGGAATAACTGGTACACAGTCTAGCGACATTGCAGGGACACAGTCTGATGGCGATTCGGAGAGTCAGCCATTGTTATTCCTGTCTAGAAGTGATGAGGATGAAGGGGAAACTGGTAATTTTGAATTTTTTGTCAGGATAATGTGACTGGGTGTGTTATCTTGCCACATGTCTATGGCGTGATACTGCAGTGTGGCAGCACTATGTCTGTCTAAAGTAGATGTATGCATGGTCTCCAAAAATGCCGAGTTACTGGTGGTGTTCCACTCAATAAATAAACAAACTCATATGCCAAGCCAGGAAACCATCATTTCCGCTTATGTACATGAATTAGGATAAAACCCGGGACTTATTTGTTGGAAACAACAAGCACCACCACTTTATATCCAGGCACACTAGAAAAAGAAGGAATTGAAAGAAATATGTGTATCTCTATGTGCTTGTCATATGTAGGTAATAATTCTGGATCTAATAACATTTTGATGTGCGTGGATTGTAGGATATTCACTACAGAAAGAGTGCTCCCATTGTATCAGTCTGTACTAAAGATATGTTTCAGACCACAGAGAGTTGGAGATTACTAACTGTATATCATACATATTGTGGTGGCATCAATACATGTATTTTTGCTTGTAGAGGAGTGGGAGGTCGTGGGTTCGATCCCCAGCCGCGTCATATTATGAAAAATTGTACTGGTATAGTTCCCTTGCTTGGTGCTCAGCATGTAAGGGTATTTCTAGGACTAGATGGCCCTGTGTCAGGATAATGTGACTGGGTGTTGTATCATGCTACATGTCTATGGCGTGATACTGCAGTGTGGCAGCACTATACCTGTCTCAAAGTAGACTTAAGTCCCAAATTTACTGAAATATACTGTCAGTGGGACATTATACCAACCAAACGATATTTGCTTGTACCAGATGTAAAATTCCAGTGGCACATTATGATGCCTGTTCCCCATATGGGGAAAACCCTTTATCTCTTATAGCTCGTTTTGATGCATTAGCAAACAGAGTAGACCTAGATCAGATGGCACCTTTCAGGAGAGTTTCCTCTCTTTTTCCCATATAGTATTACACAGTTTACATGCCTAAGAAAAATCCATTTAAAGTTTAGTATTATTTAAACCAAAATCCAACAATTTAATTAATTTTTACATGGATATTCATGAGATATTATTGTGTTTGGAGATAAATGTCACTATCTTTTCATTACATGTATATAAATGGGTGCTATGTGGGAATCAATCATAGTCCTGTCTGTTTCACAAAGAGAAAAAATCACGATAATGTCATCACACTAGTGTTGTTGTTGTTGTTTCATCATCATGAAAAAATCTTAACATTGGTCATATCTTCTAAACTATTATCATGAGGGCTACATTGCCATCACATGCCATAATTCTAAGGTCCATTTTGACAAAATTTGTCTCCCTTTAAAAAAAAACAAACAATGAAAAACTTTAACATTGGCCATAACTTCTAAACTATTTAACCTTCTTTCTTCACACTTCACATACTTGTTCACAATCACAAGGGCAACCTTCTCATGAAGGCCCATAACTCTTGGTCAATTTTCACTTAATTTATCTTCCCTCTCTAAAAAAAAACAAACAACAAACAGACAAGCATTAGCATCTGCATGTGGTGCTTTTGTTTATACATGTATAAACAGTTCAGTGCCTTTTCATATTGCTTAGTCAAGGCATGTAAAGGGGATATTCGTCACTTTCAGCTATAGCTCTATTTTCTTATCTACAGATAAGGAGAAAGCAGGGGACCAGCAGGAGACAGAGGGCAGTCGTCCGGAGAGTCAACTGAGTAAGAGGTCACGGTCAGAGGGCTCTGACATGGAGGGTCAGTCTGACCAACCCAAGAAAAAGGCCCGACTGGCGGACAGTGACAGCG
>JAIFHC010000141.1:0-50000 GCA_021229015.1 Solen grandis | reverse complement strand
AAACTGGATATGAACTCTTAGTGTGAGAAACCAGCTGCCTTTTGCTATAGACCCTATAATATATCCTTATTAAAGAAATAGGCTCAAATACATCAATTTTTAGCAATTTCTATATTTTTGCATAAGATGTCACATTTACCTCATTTGGTATCCTCTCAAATATTCTCTGCACCAGGAGTGGATTTAGAATCTCCTGCCAGTTAAAGAAACATGCTTAAACTTGTTAATTGTATCAAAAATAATAATCAGATTAAAATACAGTAATTTGATGCAAATAATATTTACAAGTCTAAAAAAATAATTTCACTCAAATTTCACGGATAAAGATATTCAATCAATACACTGTTAGCCACATTTATCAAAGTGCTGAAAATTACTTTGTATTAGTAATTTTATGATCTGGCTTTTTTCTTCTAACATTTCTTTTTTGCATTTTTTAAATATTTAACCCCTCTGCAAGACAGCCTGCAACATTGGTTCTATGCTTTGAACAAATATGAATTATAACCACAGATCATCAGAGAACCATACAGTATATACCGGTATATTTCAGACACATCCAAAATGCAGGAAGGGGCAAGTCCCATACCATACCTGGTTTTTTCCTAAAAGCGAATCTAGGTCCTTGTTATTTTCGGTTGCAGCTCCAAATGAGTTGAGATAATCTGTCAACACTGGGTTCTCTGCCTTGCCTGTCTTTTTGAACTGGTCGTGGGCTATTTTCAACAGACCACATTTTTTCACCATGCCTGTAAGAATTAAGTTAAATAACTGACATCATTATCATTACTGCAATATCAATACCACATACTATCACTACCATCTTCTGCAAATACACCCCTTAAATGTCAGTTGCATGTAATTCATTGTTGTTCCCTCTGTAAAATATTCAAAGTCTTTCCCATAATGCTTTTATCACATGATATTTTAAATTCCCATGAGTCTAATAATTTCACAAATAAGTTGAATCACAAAACTATCTCATACCATAATGTTGCATTGTAATCTCATACATCATGGTAAGTTTTCTATAATTTATGTAATACAGGTACAACCCTTAGAGATTCATACTCACACCTCTTTAGAATGTTAACATGAATTTAAAAATATGAATCAAGACATTCAAGGCATGTTAAATTAGTCAAAATCTTAAGTCATTGTTTTCATCCTGTTATAACCATGCGCATAATGTCAGTATATTCAATATGTTGAATGTGGGCAGCAGACAGAAGAAGTTAAAAACATGTAGAACAAAACAAAGCCACATACCATTTGCAGCCCCACAGTAATGACACACTGGTGTCTTTTTGCATTTTTCCCACACTTTCTTCTTTGAAATCTTCCTCTGAAGGTATGTCATTGGTCTCTTAAAACTATCTATGAAGTTTTTTCTGACCTCTAGTGGCAGGAGAATTCTACTGCAGTTCTGGAAATTCATCATCAAGTTATAAGCATGTTGGCTCACAGTCAGCATTTCAATTAAAGTTATTGACCTTCTCCCCATAAATACACAATGCCCAACTAAAGCACATGTATATAAACCAATTAATATTAATAAAAAAGAGCGAGAGAGTGATAAAGAATGAAGAGGGAGTGATAAAGATTATAGAGGAAGTGATAAAGATTGTAGAGGGAGTGATAATGGTTGTAGAGGGAGTGATAAAGATTGTAAAGGGAGTGATAAGGATTGTAGAGGAGGTGATAAAGCTTGTAGAGGGAGTGATAAAGACTGTAGAGGGAGTGATAAAGATTGTAGGGGGAGTGATAAAGACTGTAGAGGGAGTGATAAAGATTGTAAAGGGAGTGATAATGGTTGTAGAGGGAGTGGTAAAGATTGTAGAGGGAGTTATAAGGATTGTAGAGAGTCATAAAGATTGTAGAGGGAGTGATAAAGATTGTAGAGGGAATGATAAAGACTGTAGAGGAAGTGATAAAGACTGTAAAGGAAGTTATAAGGATTGTAATGAGTGATAAAGATTAAAGAGGAAGTGATAAAGATTGTAGAGGGAGTGATAATGGTTGTAGAGGGAGTGATAAAGATTGTAGAGGAGTGATAAAGACTGTAGAGGGAGTGATAAAGATTGTAGAGGGAGTGATACAGACTGTAGAGGGAGTTATAAGGATTGTAGAGGGAGTGATAAAGATTGTAGAGGGAGTGATAAAGATTGTAGAGGGAGTGATAAAGGATTGTAGAGGGAGTGATAAAGATTGTAGAGGGAGTGATAAAGACTGTAGAGGGAGTGATAAGGATTGTAGAGAGTGATAAAGATTGTAGAGGGAGTGATAAAGGTTGTAGAGGGAGTGATAATGGTTGTAGAGGGAGTGATAAAGGTTGTAGAGGGAGTGATAAGGATTGTAGAGGGAGTGGTAAAGATTGTAGAGAGAGTGATAAAGGTTGTAGAGGGAGTGATAAATGTTGTAGAGGGAGTGATAAGGTTGTAGAGGGAGTGATAAAGATTGTAGAGGGAGTGATAAAGGTTGTAGAGGGAGTGATAAAGATTGTAGAGGGAGTGAAAAAGGTTGTAGAGGGAGTGATAAAGATTGTAGAGGGAGTGATAAAGGTTGCAGAGGGAGTGATAAAGGTTGTAGAGGGAGTGATAAGATTGTAGAGGGAGTGATAAAGATTGTAGAGAGAATGATAAAGATTGTAAAGGGAGTGATGAAGGTTGTAGAGGGAGTGATAAGGATTGTAGAGGGAGTGATAAAGATTGTAGAGGGAGTGATAAAGGTTGTAGAGGGAGTGATAAAGATTGTAGAGGGAGTGATAAAGATTGTAGAGGGAGTGATAAAGAGAGTGATAAAGATTGTAGAGGGAGTGATAAAGATTGTTGAGGTATGGTTAAGATTATTAGCAGAGTGTTTAGGGTTGTTGGAGTGGTTAAGATTGTTAGAGTCTTATCCACTGCTTAGGCATGCAAATGACTCAACAAGTTTTTATTTTAGAAAAGGACAAACTATCAAAACATGTATACAAGAGAATGTCTGTCTGCCTTTTACCCTAAAACCTGATTAGACTGGTCTCCTAACCACTGGACAATATTTACAGAGTGTACTAGTCTGAAGAGAGCGTTCTTAATTCTGACCCACCTTGCACACCATCTGCAAGAGGGTGATGGTGGTCCTAAAGAAGCCAATGTGAAAGCATGGCAGTTCCAGGTCCACAAACCCATAGTGGCCAATACAGTCCGCCAGAGATTTCCCACATGTTTCACAGTCATTGCTTTTCTCACTTGTACCCTGAAACATGAACATCCACTTTGAACAATTATAAACTGTATTTCCTCCATGTTTGATATTTTTGTCAAAAAAACAAGAGGGCCAAGATGGCCCTGAATTGCTCACCTGAGAAACAGTGCCATTATTGACTCTATAATAGTCATACAGAATACATAAACCATGCAGAAGTGACCCCTAGGGCAGGGCAAATTGTGACCCCAGGGCCATGATTTTAACAGACTTGGTAGAGGTCTACTAGGCTATGTTACACACTAAAAATTTAACTCTAGGCCTTGTGGTTTCTGACAAGAAGATTTTTCTAGTTTTTCCTATTCAAGTCTATGAAAAAATAGTGACCCCTGGGTCAGGACCAATTTTGACTCCAGGGCCATGATTTTAACAAACTTGGTAGAGGTCTACTAGGCAATGTTACACACCAAAGATCTTAACTCTAGGCCTTGTGGTTTCTGACAAGAAGATTTTTCAAGTTTTTCCTATATAAGTCAATGTAAAATCAAGTGACCCCTGGGTCAGGGCCAATTTTGGCTCCACGGTCATTATTTGAATAAACTTGGTGGTCCACTAGACAATGCCACACACCAAATATCTAAGCTCCAGGCCTTGTGGTTTCTGAAAAGAAGATTTTTCTAGTTTTTCCTATATAAGTCTATGTAAAATCAAGTGACACTGGGGCGGGGCTAATTTTGACCCCTGGGTCATTATTTGAATAAACTTGGTGGTTCACTAGACAATGCCACACACCAAATATCTAAGCTCCAGGTCTTGTCATTTCTGACAAGAAGATTTTTCTAGTTTTTCCTATACAAGTCTATGTAAAATCAAGTGACCCCTGAGGCGGGGGTGATTAATGATGATTAAATTCCATATTTTTCAAAAGCAAAGGCCAATAACTCTGTCAACTTCAACTATGGTTCTGTGAAAATACCCAGGTGCAAGTTCATGTGCTGAATAATGTATCCATGAAGTGTCATGTGTGTAGTACAAGTACTTTTGGAGTTATGCGTGTCACAAATCTTTGGGACAGACAGATAAATGGATGGACGGACAAAGGCAAATTTATATCCCCCCACCCACCCCAAATTTTTGGTGGGGGCATAAAAACCTTAAATAAATCTAGAGCTGTCAATGAAGTGGATTCATGCCTCAAACCTCTATCCCTGTACCGTAACTCAAGAAAATATTTGTTATCTTGTCAAATGATGGACTGCCTAACACTAGGGCTGAAACAAGTACTCTGGTACCCCATGTACAAAATCATTACCCGTTTCAAGATGTCGGCCTTTTCTATTAAGAATATGATACATTATCATATGAACTTCTTTTCTTCATAACATATAGAAATGTCAATAAAAAATATTCTTTAACATAAATCCTACACTATATCAATAAATCTTAACATTTTGAAGATGAGACTGACGTATTTTGGGTGTACAAAGCATGGACATGTATCATTAAGCGCTTAATGAAATGTGTTCAGTATTTAGTTATTACAATAAGTAAATACCAATATATCTTCTTTTTTTTTTTTTCATGCAATGACTATATTTGCTGAGAGGGATTAGTTAAAAACTTTCCCAATCAATCATTGTAAAATAAATAATTTAAACTAAATTGTTTAAAAATGCCGGTAACAGTTTCACAGGTACCAGGATAAAAATGATGACTCATTTCAGCCCTATCTAACACAGACCAATGGACAATATAAAGTTATTCCTGTAAAAGTTATAATTCCTCCCCTACCATCCAAAACGTGGTGGGGTGTAATATATATATAATTTATATATGTGTGTGAACTGATAAGGTGCCTTGAAATTGCCTTGAATTAAAATGATTTTTAAAAAAAAAGTTTTGTTTCTGGTCTCCAGCTGGATAAAAAGATGGTCAGTAGGTAGGGATGTTTTTTTTTTTTCCTCCAAATGATGCAAAAAGTAAAGGAAAGATTTTTTAAAGGTGGAAATGTAAAAAAAACTTATAATGGTCGACCGTGAAAAAAGAGGGTCGTCGGGGAAACCAGAAATAGAACTTCCTTTTTTTGGCATAACATGGTTAACACACACCATCCTGTGGTCCAGAACTCCATACTGTATAGGTTTCCTGGTGCCATCCTGTGCATACAGATTCTTGCTGACCACTTGTAGATGAGAATATTGACCCATCTGGTCAGCGTTCATCATACCAAAGGTCACATGGCTTCTGCAATAAAAATACCAAGTTTTCATTTTTAAACAATTTAGTTTAAATTATTTATTTTACAATGATTGATTGGGAAAGTTTTTAACTAATCCCTCTCAGCAGTTCCAGGATTTGAACCCACAATCTTTGAATACGTAGTTGGGAAGGTTAATACTGGCCCAAAAGGCCTTCAATTTTAAACAATTCACAACTAATGAAAAAATACTTTAGGTGTTCAATTAGGTGACAGTATAAATCACACTGAAAATCTTATATACATAAAATAGAGTTTCATGGTTATTATCTTCTATTCCATATCCATCCTGACTACACATATTTGCCTCAACCATGAAATCAGTTAACGCTTTTTACGTTTCAATTCAAAGATGAATATCCTCGAGTGCCAAAACTGCGCCCCTCTAAGATTTAATTAGGAAATGCACCATTAATAAAATACATAGAATAAAAACTGTTCACGTACCAATTAATTCTATCTAATTCACATTGATACCCCCCAAAATAATAATTTTATTAATAATTATTCACTCGAAAATAACATTTAATACATTACGAGTCAAATATTATGCCATCATTTTGTGTGGTCCTAACTCCGCCCCCTAGGTGACGTCATAGTAGTTGCGAATTGTACACATATGACTTTTATTTATAAATATGTAAACACAGCAGATAGAATTTCCGAGATACTTTTATTTTAAAATTTTTAGTGTAAAAGGGCCATTCTGCATGGAAATCATTTTGTATTAAGAAAAAACACATAAAAAGAGTGGTGCGAGATGAAATTTGCAAGAATTATCAGATTGAATCAAAATTTCGTACAAAAATCATCTGAGTTTATTTACAGAAACATAGTAAAAACAATTCTCACAGTCGCTTACACGTGCGATAAAATATAGCGAGACTACGATAAAAGAAGGTGGCAGAGTTAGGACAGGGGCGCAGTTACAGGGCTCATCCTAGGCTCCGAGTAAAGGGAGAAGTGACTTCTCCCTCAGCTCTGAGGAGGGAGAAGTGGGGAAACATCAGGGAGAAGTGAGAGATTTTATGTTGAATATTGTATTTATAAATAGAATGAAAGAAAGAAGGAAAAAAAGAAGGAAAAAATGTTGCTTGATTTTTAAGAATAAAGAAAGAAAAAATTTTTTTTAAAAAAAAAAAATTAATTTATAAATAGAAAATAGAAGAAAAAAGTAGAAGGAAAAACAGATAGAAAAAAAAATTCCCCATAAGTTTTAAGCGTTTCGTAATGCTTACATGATGCATGTCGATCATGGTTTGTGGTTTTTGCTGGAGCATCATGTCCACGCGCATAAGCATTATCAAATTTAGCAGATCTACACAGAGAGCAGTGCCAAATACCCTTACTGTCCTGTTCATAACCAATCATATGACTTTTGAGAGTTTGTTTTTTGAAATTTTCTTGACGGAGATGCAGAGAGACTTTCAAGTTTACTGCCGGGCTTGGGCGCATCGCCCTTTAACCATGAAAAAAGCGACATGAGTTTGCTCAGATTACTAATGATGTAAACAACATTAAATTTTGAGCCAGACTGCCAAATGCAAACAAAACACGGTTTATAAAGATGCATATTCGAGTAATTGTCATTTCTTATTTTCAATTTACTCAAAAAAGTCGGGGATGACTTTCGGTTCTACTCGCTAACTTTTCGGGAGAAGATCAACCTTTTACACGGCGAGGAAGACCAGCATACCATAAACAAATGTCCCCCTGTCGGTTTGTGTACCCGTTACCTACCTGTCAACTAGTGTCAGTTTCTGATATACACGGCATCACACCCCATTTCTTATCTATCGCTTATCGATTGTTTACACTTCCCTCCATGTTTTTGCACTTATGCATGAGTGAATTTGAAATCGAGGCTGACAGGTAAAACCAATGCGCTGATTGGTTGTTTTCTGAATTGGTAACGCCTAGGTCGCTCTGCCGAATGCGAAATAGACCGATAATCTATTTGGTAACATCAAAGCGAGAACAAACCGCTGCCGAAAATCGGCGGCGAAGTGAATTTCGCTTTGATGTTTGTAGAGAGCGAAGTTTATAAGCTGAGAGCGACTTCTTCACCCGAATCGCCCTCTAGGATGAGCCCTGAGTTAGGACCTCCCACGATATTACTTGAATGTGAAATAAGTGAAGGTCTGGACTTTTAAGAACGTCAAGAGGAAGTCATATGGACGAATTGTTTAAATTTTACACGGGGATTCTCTCCTAACAGATTTTAAGGGAAAAATCCATAAAAAAAGCAAGAATTCAACATTTTTTAATCTCTGCCTTTCCTTCAGAGCTTGCACATAACTTTTTAGTACGAAATAAACTGGGCCGATATTAAAACCCATGAATTTTTTTAAAGCAAAACATGTAGATTGTGTCTACTACTTACATTTTCTTCGCGATATCTGCTTCTCTAAACTGTTCCTTGACCATCGTTTATTCAACGTTTATTTCAATGCGATAGAGTTTAAGCACATATGTCATGTGTTTTGCATCACGTAGAGTCGTTTCATTCACTAAAGCCCGTACGCCAATTCAACCGTCGATCACGTGACAAAAGGGAAGTGTGGAGACAAGAACTTGTTCTTTCAATCCGTGCACTTCTAATATTTATAATATATAGAATCAATCTCCGGTTATATGTTTTTTATGCTTATCATCTTCTTTATTTTAATTTAACATTTATCCTTTTCACTAACTGTCTTAAATGCATATATTTCTTATCTGAATCATTTTATTTTCTATCTGCACGTGCTGCAGATCTTTATATTTCATGGTACAGTCTGTCGTGAGGGTCTCTCAAATAGTTGTAAGAGAACCTGAGTCTTTATAAATGTCTCTGAGTTTTTTTTAAAGATTCATACGAGTGATAGTTGACAGGATGTAACCAGGCGTAACCCCTGTACACCAGGGCGCACACATTACTAGGCCAACACCACATTGTGCCCGCGCATTTTGTCGTTACTGAATGATAAGAACAGAACAGAACAGAACAGATATTTATTGTATCTCAACGTGTACATAGTACATAGTTGCATCAATAATACAAACATGCAATCTGTCACTGACCGGTCGGTATTCTAACACACACACACACACACACACTACATAGTCTGCATCTCATATTTAGACATCAATACTCTCTCTCTCTCTCTATCTCTCTCTCTCTGTATCTATCTCTCTCTCTCTCTCTCTCTCTCTCCCTCATTGGAATTTACACTTAGAAATCTCATAGCATTTTAACAACAAGATTTAATCTAATTGGCTACAAAAATGCATTATTAATAAATGTCAAGGCACAATTTATCATTTTAGTCATGAAAGTTTTGTCGAAGATTGCCTTAATCAAGGTGAACTTATAATGCGAGATTAGTACAGGTCTTACGAAATTCTAAAGCTTCTTGTATATATCTAGACAAATCTATCAAAATTGCTTTATTATCTGAATTTAACATCTCACAAAATTTAATAAAATTTGGTTTTGCGTAGAATCTTTTGTTAATGTATCGCTTTCTCATTTCTTTGTAGGCTGTGCAAACAAAAATGAAATGGTACTCATCTTCGAGATCATTCTTATTACAAAACATACAATATCGAAGGTGTCTAGAATTCTATTCCTACCGTATCTACCTGACTCAATTCTTAAAGGATGTGATGATAAACGTAATCTGGAGAGAAAATATCTTAGTTTGTTTGGTACTATATCAAGGTATTTCTCAAAGGTAAATACTGTTTTAAAATGTTTATACGTAAATAGTACACTACTTATAGACAAATCGTTATTCCACTTTTGAACAAAACAATCGATTATTCTCTTTTTAAATAAATTACAAAAGTCATTTGGATTTACTGAATATGGATCAATAAAAACATTGCTAAACCCAAAATTATCAAACAGTTTTTTAACATTTGATAACCAGTTTACTTTACCTCTATTACAATCATATAACATGCATGTGTACATTTTCTCCAGAATTATATTATCAGTATATAAAAGCTTAAATCAGTATTTGACGATTTTCACATATCGAGCTATATAAAGTGGATATCTTCCTAATTCCCCGTACACTGCCGCTGAACATGTAGTTCTTTTTACTCCGAGTAATCTTTTGCAGAATTTTAAATGTAAAGTTTCCATATTTTTCGATTTAGTATTCCCCCATACTTCAGCGTTGTATTGTAAAATCGAACCAACAAAGGAACCGAACAAATGCATCATAGTGCTAGGTTTTAAATTAAAATCTCTAGTATTGTAAAATAGACAACTTAAAGCTTTAAGTCCTTTCCCTATCAAAAATTCCTGATTAAGATTAAAACTACCAGTATAATTGAACACTGTGCCCAGATAGTTGAAATCATTAAGTATAAGTATAAGTATGTGGTCTATGCAAAATGCCAGTGCGTTCTAAGCCTAGCAAATGTTTCACTAGACTAAAATGAGACTTTCACGACACGGTCACGGGTCAGTATAATCAGGGTCTCTTAATACTATACATATAATAAAGAGAGACCCTGGTATGATATTGTATGTGAACCCGTTCGGACGAATGGGTTCCCGTAAAAGATACCGCGAACGCCACAATTAGTACCCATCAGGGGTGATCGTTACATTCGAGAACTGATTTCTTTGTCAGTTCATACATATAAATTCTGATTACATTTACAAAAAATCGCAACCCTATCATAATGATTTAAGTCAATTTTAATATTATGATGTCATAATCTACTTGATGAGTCCGCCTGTGCATATATGTTTCTTCATCGCCAGACACCCTCGGTCAAATTCCTCCGTTTCTCTCCATTCATTTTAGTCCCATCAATGAGCCGCTCGGCTTTTGGTACTGGTTGTCACGCGAAAGTAACACGCTATCACAAATTACGGGTACACAAATGTGGACTAAATTCATTCGTTAGCGTCAGCAGCCGTGGTGTGTAGGGCGCTACGCTTGTAGAGAGCGGGCTGTTATCAAATTCTACGCAAAACTCGAGTATAACATAATTGGTAGCCGTTTTGAAAGGGTTGCGCTTTTCTGTAAATGTGATAGATCTGATATTTATGAACTGACAAAGAAAAAGTTCTCGAAGATAATGATTTATAAATTATTGAGTGGCATGATTTTAAACTTCGATCATCGGTTGTTTTGGATGCATTTTAATATTCTTTATCAAGTAGGCTCACTAGATTGATATTATTCCGATCGTATAATTCAACTGCCGTGAACGTGTCTTGAGTGGCGAAAAGGCGTTTCATTCCGTGTGTGTGTGTGTGGAGGGGGGTATTATTATATACAGGACGGGCTTATATTTTACTATATTATACTTAGATATTGATAGAACTTCAAATTCCTGTGCCCAGATACAACTTTAAAAAAAAATGTAATATTAATTTCAGCTGTCATACTATATTTTTATTATGTAGTGATTGCAATTTTAGTTGATATCAGTATCATTCAAACAAATGATGTCATTCTATTTTTACACTAATCATCTGGATATGTGTGTTAGTAGTGTGAATTTTGAAGATTGGCTATTTTGTGCAAAATTCAGATTCATTAACCAGCATCTTGACATTTCTTTGCAGCCATAACAACAAACCGCGAGATATTGATTATTTTCCTTTAGCCGCCTCTCTCCATTCGATTGACAGCAACAATCACGCCTTATCTCCGCCCACTCTCCTGTTAATATCAACAAACAAGAAGACAAATGGCCTGACCTAAAGGGTCCTTGTCTGTGATAACTGACATTCATTATCACACAGGAAGGGGTTTGGTTCATATTCTGATATCGGACCTACCATTTTTCCCTTTTTTTTTCTTTCCTTCTTTTTTTCCCTATGATTTTATGAATGAATAAATCTACATCCATAATTTACGGCAACGGCAATATTCAGCGTATGACAAGCTGAAATATTTTTTCAACGCATTTTATACATAAGTGCTGCAAAACCATTTGGTTATGCAATTTTCAATGTTACCTTAATTTTTTTTTTATTTACGTGTTTTCACTTCCCCAGCGTTTATGTTTTGGACCATATTACAGGTTGTGAAAGTGAGTCTATCATTTGAGTGAATGCTAGGATTTTAGTGGATGATTTTCTCAGGAAATAAAAAAGGGTTACTTATTTACATAAAAAATGTAACAACACAATTTGACATATATTTTATTTATATAAGACGATGAAATATAGTACATATACATACATATATAATTATACATCTATTATTTTGAATATGCATTTTGATGTTTGATGCAAATAAAAAAAAAATGAAATATCAAGGAAAAATTAAATTTATTATATATTAATACAAAAATTAGACTCTGTTTTTTTTTTATTGTTTTCTTTTTTTTTTTTTTTTTTTTGTTTTATATATATATATTTATATATATATATAATATGCCCACATTTGTACGATACAAGAACACGGTTTTAAAACAACAGTTTGTCACTTGCATTAATTCAAAACTCTACTGCAATCATATTCTATTTAAAAGTTTTCCATATGATGTAAAACATCAAAAGGAAATTTAAAATGATATCGTAATATCGTATACTGATATTAAAATAGTATGAACAAAGTATGTATAGTCTGATCTAATGTTGGATTTAAAAAAGCCCCCTTTTCATTACTTTTTATGGCAGAATCTGAAATATCAACATTGAATAATGTGTTTTAGTTAGACATACGGCTACATCGACCATTGCACTTTAAATCACCCGAGATTAAGAAAATTAAATGCGTCGTCTGTCAAACTTATTGATGTTATTGTTTATTTGATGTTATGTGTAATGCGATTCAATATTCAAAGCCACATAAGAATAAGTTGAGGAAATAATGAGAATTGAATTTGATAAAACTGAATAGATGAATAGATTAATAAGAGACAACGACTGAGACATTGTTGAGTTTCGGGTTTACTTTTTTATTACCATTTACTGGATGATTTCTTTTGAAAATCCGGGTCTGACATAGACTCATTCAGTCAATTTATTTGGTCTTGACAACCACGTAATCTTGCTTTTTACTTAAAGTTATCAACACTAGGGATACGGTAAATTTTGTGTCAACGGCCTTTACTGAATCTAAAATGAATGCTGCTACTACTGTTTAAAATATCATAAAATTCAATTTCTTAATACAGAAAAAAAAGCGGAGACCAATGAATTTTGCTAAATGAAAAATGAAGTATGTAAACATGAATATTACAACCTTATTTGGAATTGTTAAATTGATTAATTGACTATCTTTTCAAAGATAAGCTGAATCAGATAGGTGGAATAAACCGTTAGCAGTACTAAATAAATAATAAAAAATGCAAGTTTTGCTCTATTTAAGAGGATGAATTTCACTTCAAACAAGTATGTCTATTACATACTGATATAAGAAAGACATTTTTGGAAAAATCCTTACCGCAATTATTTGAACTAGTAGCATCAGGTAATAAACATGTCATCAAAAATCTTACTATATGCAAAAATTGTTATATCTTCAAAATAAAAAAGAATCAGAATGAACAAGAGTCTGATCTTTATATCGTGTTTATTCATAAATCAAAAATGTATATGTGAAGTTCTTCCAAAATGCTATTTTATCTATGTAATTGTATGTTTGTATATAAGAATGTATTTTGGTTTAACTAAGCTTGTTACATGCTATTAATTTCTTATTCGACAATTTCATTAAGTTCACGTTTTTATATTCGATTTCACGAGATATATAGACAGTGTATTTCATGTTGTGTATGTGTGCGTGTATGAATATATTTAAATATGTGTGTACGAATGTATATAGAGGAATGTAAGTGTGTATATATCATACATATATCATTTGAACTGGATATCGGGATGCTGATATATTTGAATATTGAAGATGTATTTTGCATAATTATATGTGTGCACAATGACATTGAAAGAGTTAATCACATACATCATTTATTTATTATATACATGTATTTGTCTATGACCATTATTGTATTTAAAATAACATCTTTTTAGATATTTTGTACGTGTGGAACAGTTTGCTATATGTATTATGAAGTAAACTATATGAAATATTAAACAGTAACTAACGTAGTTCCTGAAAATAAGACACGATGCGAGGATATCTTATAAATAACGTCAAGACGCCTATTTTCGTAACAGATATAAATATATAAATACCTACCGAGTAATATATTGACATTTTCTCCTGAAAGAAAATACTCATAGTCATAAGTATGATAATAACCAGAAATACATAGCGCATATCTGTAAAATTATTACCAGAAATACATAGCCCATATCTGTATAATGATTACCAGAAATACATAGCTCATATTTGTAAAATTATTAGCCGTGAGAAATACAAAGCACATATCTGTAAATTTATTACCAGAAATACATAACACATATCTGTATAATTATTAAGCATATCTGTAATAATTATAACGCATATCTGTATAATTATTACCAGAAATACATAGCACGTATCTGTATAATTATAAGCATATCTGTATAATTATTACCAGAAATATATAGCCAATATCTGTATAATTATAACGCATATTTATATAATTATTAACAGAAATACATAGCACATATCTGTATAATTATTTCCAGAAATATATAGCCCATATCTGTATAATTATAACGCATATCTGTATAATTATTACAAGAAATACATAACACATATCTGTATAATTATTACGCATATCTGTAATAATTATAACGCATCTGTATAATTATTTCCAGAAATACATAGCATATATCTGTATAATTATTTCCAGAAATACATAGCCCATATCTGTATAATTATAACGCATATCTGTATATCTGTACCAGAAACACGTGATGCACATCTATCAACAGAAATACATATTACATATCTGTATATTAAGAACGGTCATGTGTATACTTCATACACAGGATATGCACACAATTTGTGTATTTGTATTCTTAAGTTATCAGCGTGTATCCATATATAATCTATCAACTATGAAACATCACAACATGTTACCAGTAATGCTGCTTCAAGACAAATAGAAACAAAATATATCTAGGAATATAACATATCTAAAGCTTATTTTTAATTGTAAATACGAAATTAACGGTATATGTACAGATATATACAAAACATGTATAGTGATTCCACAATATTAATACATTATACTGGTAAGGATTGATAACGAAGAAAGAATATACATGTATATTAATCCATTGATAAAAGAAAAATCTAAATAGTTCTCGAAATATTTATATGGTAACAAAGGCCCCCGGATCCTAGAATGTCTTCTTCATTTAGAATGCACCCTTTACGCCAAGACGATATAGAAATAGTTTTTCATATGTCTTCATTTCCACTCTTTATTAGTATCAACTTACATTCAATATAATAATCTATACAATAAAAGTAAACGTATCAGTCAACATGCTCTGGCATAGATTGTTCCCAGACTCATTCTTTGAGTCTTTGCCACAGTGGTAATGTTTTCCTGGTCGTGTTGGTCATGACTCGCCGGAAATACACGCTTCTTGCGACAGAAGAGGTAGGTAGCAAACTTTTCGCGGAATTTCTTGTTCATGAACGTGTAAATAATGGGGTTCACGCAGCAGCTGGTCAGACTGAGGCACTGAAAATACAGTTTCATCTCGTTCAAAGTAGCCGTGGACACCACACTGTCGTGATTTGTCTTCTCTGCCGCATTCAGGATCATGATCGGACTCCAGCACAACGCAAAAGCCAGCATAACGATGAGTAACATCTTTATCACGCTTTTCTTCATATCAACGTTTCGAATGGAATTCCGCCTTGTTCCGATTGGCTTTCGAATCCATAGCTGGTAGCCGATCAGTCCATATGCCAAGGACATGATGACGAACGGAACAATAAAAAGGACGATCAACGTCAACCACAACTCCAAAGGCAATTTGTACTTGTTGTCGGGCCAGAGACATACATATTTTTCCTCGACGTATATGCTGGTGCACATAGGTTTGTACAGCTGAACGTCGTAAAATATGAGATTGGCCATACTGCAAAGCATTGAAACGACCCAAATGAATATAAGTGATATTGCCGCGGGTTTTGGATTCTGCAGGAACTTCAGTTTATGTGGATGAACAATCGCAACGTATCGGTCCAGAGCAATGGAGCAAAGAGTCAAAGAACTGCACGCCACTGAAAACGACATGAAAAAAGGAACAAGTTTGCACGCAAATGGTCCAAATATCCAAAAATTTGCGAATACCGATCCGATGTTTATTGGAACGAGCGTAAGAGTCACCATCAAATCGGCAACAGCCAGTGAGAGAATGAAAACATTCGTCACAGAACGCATATGTCTGTCCATAATGAATGTGATGATAACAAGCGAGTTTCCAACCAAAGATACAAATGTGATCATCCCATAGAGAATAGCTAATGAGACTTTTGATCCCATGCTTGCACCCTTATAGAGTTCCTGCTCTTGTCTAATTGTCTCCGCTTCCTCTTTAAAATCTATAGCGCATGTGCTATTGATAATCACAATTTCTTTACACAGTTCATCAATACAGCGTAACTTCTCCATTACCCTCCCAAATTCAGCAATTACACCAGAATGTTGCATCTTTCCTGTTTCTCTTTCAAATTATTATCCAACAGATTGATGTTTTATATGGTGATTTTGATTTTCAAATTTATATTTTATTGCCCCTTCATCATGACTTGATGAGAGAGAAACAACCACATGTTTTACACTGTAGAGCTGTGAAATTAATGGTTTCTTTTCATCACTTTCTCTCGCTTTAACAACTCATATCTGTGAATAGATATTCTAATCTAGAAAGCGTTGATCTGAAGTGCCAATATGACAAATCCGTAGGACCATTATCATTATGTCGGTCCGCGACATATGGACCGCTAAGTGTTTGACCAAGTGCTTGTCACTGACTTTCCTTTACCCTTTATTTCCGAGCATTTACTGACTGTACTAACGCAGGTAAATCACTGAGGCAACAGCATTTTGATTTTGTGACGTACAACGCTTTCTAAATACACGTATATGCTTGTATTTGTGTTTTCGTCTCCTATAGTAAATACACTTATGGACATAAAACTGGGGAACTACTTTGACAAGAATTTAAACCAAAATAACCTGTGCCCAAATGTATCATAGTGTCTTTCACACTTTGGTTTCTGAAGTTTGCCGACTGCGTTCTGTCGAAGCTGGAACTTCCAGCTGTGACGTTGTTTTGCGGCTCTCTGTCGACAGTCGATGGTTGTTTTCTTGCACAATCATTGGATGTATTAGTGCCTTCTTGCAAAGGAGGACTGTCCGGAAAGCCTTGCGGAACTTTTCATTCATATACGCGTACACAATTGGGTTCCAGCAGGAGCTGGTCAGAGACAGGCATTGTAGAAATGCCTTCCAGTTGTTGTTTGCATAGTTGTTTGGGACGTGAACCATCTCCGCGATGCTATAAAACAGCAACCGCGGGCCTCGACAAATGACGAAAATCAACACAACAATAATCAACATTTTGACTGCCTTGCGTTTCAGTTGAACGCGAGTGTCGAAATGTTTTTTTGACCCTGCACCGAGCGGTTTTTTAATCCAGAGTTTGTAACAAATAATTCCGTACATGACTGACATGGTTACGAACGGTGCCAAAAAATAGAACAAAAAATGAAACCCAAATATTAAAAACACGTCGAACAGACGGCAGATTCTTTGCTAAGCATATGTAACTAGTTGAACCGGTGCTAATTGCACAGGAATCCAACTCAACCGTTTCAAAGAAGAATGCATAAGGCAATGCTGCGGCTGTTGATATAAGGGAAACAATGATCTGTAGAAGAGCTGCTCTCTGCACAGTCTGCACAAACTTCAGTTTCAAAGGATGCACAATCGCGTAGTACCGATCAAATGCAATGCAGCAAAGCGTCAGTGAGCTACAAGCAACTGAAAACTGTGAAATGCATGGGAATAGTTTACAGCCAAACTGGCCGAAAATCCAGTCATTGGCTAGGTTAATACCCATGTCTATTGGGATGCAGGAAAATGTCACCATCAGGTCACTGACAGCGAGGGACAGAATGAACACATTGGTAACCGATCTCATTTGCTTGTTAAGTACAAATGTTAACACAACGAGAGAATTACCAAACAACGATATGATCGTTACACATATCAGAAATACAGAAATAACTATTTTACTTCCTGTCGATAAACTTATTTCAGACAATTGTTTTTCCGTGTGTATTGTCTTATACATCAACGGCAAATGTCTTTTGCACACTTGGAATAATTTTTGCTCTGTCTGTTCATCACCACAAAAAATTCCGCGGCATATAATGTCCATATAAGTCGCGTTGCTTGTTACTCCCATGCTTAATTTTCAATTAAACGCTTCTTAAAGCTCTTTCCTGTCATAAGCCAATTTCAAGTCCACTACTTTCAATCAGCAGTTTAGACTGCCAGTGCTTTGCAATAGACAATTAGTGGTCGGCTGTAACCTGATGGCGACACCAGAATGCACGACACCAAGTGGATGCCTTGCGTTCATTTCTGTATTTGCATTTGCTTATTCTTATCAAAGATTTTAAGTAACAGGATTTTACGAGATTGTTTTCAGACACACAATTGAATCAAGCCATTTTTGCATTGGTTGAATATGTTTACAATTAGCGACAATTGCAGGGATACGGTATGATGTTTTACATGACATTGGACATTAGTGGTCGTTTCTTGAACTAAATATTTCACCCTATATTAACAACAATGTCAACACTTCGATACCAGATTGTAATGGTCAGATATCCGCAACGTATGGTCTTTGTTTGATATTGGTGGAACACGTTACAAACTTAATCCGAAATGACACACGTCTGAAGAGCAGAACCGGGTTGTTATCTCCATGACGTCAAAGGGATACTCTTACATGCCCACTTCCTATGCAAATTGAGATGGTTAGATAGAAAATTACCAATTACGTTAGATGATATAGTTTTTATTAAAGGCATTTTAATAATGAAGAACATGGAATGTCTTTAAGTGAAGAAATCATGCATTGATGGAATTATCACATACGAATAATGTACATAAAATATACATGCAATAAAAAAAGCCAAAAAAAAAAATGATCGAAGGATTAAAATACATAGCTCGAGGGTCTGTAGTCAAATTGCCTTTTTAAATGTATTTATTAATGTTATTAGATATACAACTACACACATGTGAAATATATGATTTCCATATTTATTACCAAATCACTATTTTGACAGATATTATACCCCACTTACAAGAAATTAAGATATTGTTCAATACCTTGTATTGAATCTAGTTCACAGTTCGCACGTGCGTCGCGAATGAGCAATCAATTTTAGGGAGAAGCACATTAAAATTTATTTTCTTTTATTTCCAATCATATTTTCATCATGGCCTGTTGCCTAAGTATCAAAAATTTGTCATTGCTAAAAATGATTAATATAATCTTCCACAGACATAGTTTCGTAGCAG
Source organism: Solen grandis (assembly GCA_021229015.1). Taxonomy (NCBI): domain Eukaryota; kingdom Metazoa; phylum Mollusca; class Bivalvia; order Adapedonta; family Solenidae; genus Solen; species Solen grandis. Next base: position 31,084 of record JAIFHC010000141.1, on the reverse strand, counting down.
CAAATTCCGCGTCATGACATAAATACTTCTGTCAAAATATATTTTGAACGCAAATGTTAGGAGTGCTCGAAGTTTGGTAATTATTGACATAAACCAAAAAATTATTGGAAATAAAGGTCAGTCTAATAATATTACGACTGAGTATTTTTAAATAATTTTTAGTGTTTAGTGTTTTCATGTTAGTGCATCTAATGTAGACAATGATAATGCAAAAACATTTAGTACTAAACATAAGTTTGAAGGTAATGCAGAAACATATAGAAATGAACATACGTTTGATTATAATGGCAGGAACATAAAGTATGGAACATAGCTTTGATGATAATAAATGTATTCTTTTAGAGTTTGATTGGCCCATACATAAACGGGAGTTAAATATATTGTACGTATAAAGAATATGCAGAAGACTATCTGATAATAAAGATTTTATTGAATCGCTTGATATTATCATGTAACATCTGCTTAGACATGTTAACGGTGTTTCAAATTCAGGATTTTTCCAGTGATGTAGGTGACTAGTAAAATAGCTCCATTACACAAGAAAAATGACCCCAAAATATAATAATTAAAGAGGAATTACGCTAATGAGTTGCTTTTCTATTTTTTTACAGGTATAATCAATAAACATATATGCATGTCAGAATGGATAGAAAAATAAGCATGTTATCAGAGACTCCCGGTTTGGTTTTAGAAATTCCACTCTTGATGCTATGTTTATGGTTGAGTCTAGAATAATAAAAATGACAGACTTGCGTGCGCCTTTGTTGATTTTAAAAAGGCATTTGATGTGTATACGAATGATATATGGTATAAATTTTACAACTTATGTATCTTAGACAAGTCCCTAAGGCCCTATATGATATGTATTCTAAAGTTCGGGCATGTGTTCGGGGTTGAAAGTCTTATTTGGAATATTTTAAGTGTTCTATCGTCTTGAAACGAGGTTATCTCCCCTGCGCTTTTAACTTTGATGCAATTTATTTCAATGTTTGGTAAGTTGTCAGCTGATCCTCAAAAATGTTAAATTTTCTAAATAAGTATTGTAATTTATGAGGTTTAGAAGTTAATTTAAATAGAAGTAAAACTGTTGTTTTCAGGAAAGGAGGGACTTTGAATAAAACGAAATGTGGGCATGTGGTGATATACCGATAGAAAAAGTAAATGATTTTAATAGTCTCGGGACTATTTTGATTTCTGCAAGAAGATTTCTTCATAATCAACTAATGCTGGCTGGCTAATGCTTAAAGGAGTTAAATACTTTGATAGTTGTTAATTAAATCAAGTTCTTTTGTTGGATCTGTTCTGAATTGTGGCTGGCAAATATCAGGCTTTAGAAAAGATTAAACAATAGAAAGAATACATTTAGAATTTTGTGGCTATTTTTATACCAAACGATCCTCTTGTGCAATTTCAGTTTATGGTAAAATTGCTCTGTATAGACACGAACATGTAAGAATTATATATTTGCTTCACAATGATATTATAATTATCAATATTTTGTGTAATATTTCATTGTCTGATTGTAATCGATGCACGAGAATTTTGCTATTCATGTGAAACATTTTTTTTTTAAGTGTTTTTTTTTTTTATTATTATTTTTTTTATCATGTATGGATAACTATTCGCAAACTGTTAATTGTAGAATATTTCATTTAGAATTTAAGAAAAGAATTATTGATCGGTATACACAACTATGGTTTGAAACAAGAATTGATGACCATTCGTGCGTTCCTATAAAATGATGGGAAACACATTTTGAATTTGAATATTATCTACATAACTTATCAAGAATGTGTCGAATTTCTGTTTCCAAAACAAGATTTTCTTTACACATACTTTATGTAGAATCTGGCAGATATGGAGTAAATTAGATAGAACATAGCCAAAGATATTGTTCCATCTGTAGATCAGATGATATTGAAGACAAATTCCACCGTACATGCGCGCGCGCATGTGTGTGTTTAGTTTCTTAAAAAATATCATTTTAAATCTAATGTTTATAAGTGCATTTGATTAAGAAATCAAAAGATATAAGAATCCATTTAATTGCATTAGAGCAAATTTATCGAATTTTCATTCAAAATTCGAAGGGACTTAAATTTATCGAACTTGCATTAAAAATTCGAAGCAACTTTTTATTTAAAAGTTTAGTACGTTTTATATGTGTAATATTTGTGTACGTATATTGTTCCTTCTGTATTTTTCTTCTTCCATTTTAGGGTTTAAGGTTCTAGATTTCTAATGTATTACCCCCAGTTGAAGACCATCCATGAACAGGCTAAACTCACTATCAACTGATTTGAAATAGATAGTTGTGACTTCGCATTCCGGTAAGGTCATTTTCTTTCTTTCTATTTTTATCTATGACCATTATTTCTCAATCATTTTAGTTAAATAGTTGTGTAGGAATATATATGCATATATTGATGTATTAATTAATTCCTGTATCACCCAGGTCATACTTAGAAAGACGTAATTTGCATATGGACCACTAATTGAATTTTGACCGAGGTTCCATTCGTTCGTTGCCGATTCCCAAAGAATGATCAAACTATACTTTGTATGTATGTTTTACACTATTACATGGTCAGATTGGTTGATGTTCTGAGCCTGTTTCGGTACATTTCCTCCAGCATTATGGTCGTGTTTGACACAGCCGAACTCACGACAACAAGAATTCCAAGGAGACTTCATCAAATTACAAGACATGAACGGGTAACAATCGAGAAAATATAGAACGGTCGAATAGCATTTCGATTTTTTTCTTTAAAAATAATTGATATTTAACACAAATAATTCGAAATCGGAAATTGTAGATATTCCGCTTCACATAATTACGGATGTTTAACCCATACATTAACCACCGGAAATCCACATATTTTTTAACTGATTCCATATGAGGTTGGTCCCCCGTGAATATGTAAGTAAGGTCTGGCATTAATGTCTCTGGTAATAAAGTCCAGCATGTAATCAATTTCTAATGAAGCCAAGAACAGAAAATACCAACATAACCGCGATTCTGCCAGAACTGCTGTCGTCTCAATTTATGCCATATTGTATGGAGGATTATGAGGGACAAAATCTAATTTCTTAATCCTTCATCTTTATGTAGACCAGGGATACATAATTTTAAGCCGTGTTCAATCGTAGATGTTATTATACACAGACGTATAATAATTATATAAACCTACATCAATAAAAGATATATTAAAATATTAGTAGATTCAAAATGAAAGTCAACTTGAAAATACTTATGAATAAATATGAATGCATGTACCGTAATACAATGTGATGTATTACAGCTATAAGTATGGAATATGAAAAAAAGAATATATAAGAACAATGGTTAATAAGCAAACATGTAATGAATTAATGATAATACAATATATTGTCAAACAATTCAAAACTACCCATCTAAAATATTAAAAAAAAATGTAATAGTAATAGACATTCACTTACCAGACACCAGACTTCAAATAACAATTTGACTTGACTATTTGAGTTTACCGTCGCTTCGACAGTATTTCAGTCATATAGTGACGTCAAGCTAATTACAGGTGGAGGAAGATCCCAAATGCAGGGAGGCATCCGGGTAGAAAATAACAATTTGAGTTAAGAATTCCTTTGCAAGGGTACATAGATATGGAAGTTCTCCTTCGCAGGAAACAATACCGAGTGCCAAGTGAAGTGCCACGTTAGAGTTATAAACTGTTAGTAAAAGGAAGTATAAACACTCAACCAATCACAATTACTGGACATATATGTTTTAGTACATTGCCAGTGACAATTACATGACAGAAGTACCTGTCGACATTTTGACTGTCTGTCTTCCGTATTCCGTGGGTTGTCCCCATTCAAATTTGTTTTGAAAAACTACTGGACAGATTAAAAAAAATAGCAGGGATAATCTTTGGTTAACACTTTACTAGCGGCATAGATAGGGAAAATACGTGTATATTGCTGTCTATACAAAGATTTTCAACCCATTCCGCAGTTTTTTAAAAATATATTGGCACAGATATGCCATGGGTGAACGCATGTTAAGATTATTTCAATCCGTAAAAAAAAAAAAAAAAAAAAACAAACATGGTCTACAGGGGAAATTTATTAGCAAATATTTTTTTTATTTTGATGATAATAAGAATTAAAAAAAAAGAAAAAAAAAGAAAAGAAAAAAGCTTACTGCCAGAATCCAGTGGTATAAAGGGGATATGTATTATATTTTATACATCACATGCGCACGCAATAACTATCGAGTGGCTATCGCGGGCACACACGGCTCCTACAGCGCGATAACGTGGTTATCGTGTTCGCATGCGTATATAAAACACAAATGTCCCTTTTATGCCAACGTACGTATCTGAAAATTCATGGAACAAATATTCTTTTCCTGATTGTTCAAATGATGATGATTATGATGATCATGATCATGATTATTATTATTATTATTATTATTATTATCACGAAGCTAGGCTACATCAGATAATTTAAATCTGTTATAATTTACTGTTGTAAATAAAGTCTTGCCAACTAAATATAAACGAATATCTCAGGTAATCAAATCAGGACATTCATAATCCTCTTATTTATCTAAAATCATCTACTTATCTATCAAAAGATGTTATTTTGATTTTACTCATCAATATTATTTGTGATCATCAGTAAATGTCTAGGAATACATTGATCAAATAATTACACGACTTGGTTCGAATAATACAACTGGCGAACTAAAGGGTACGACGTTTACAGTGGCGTAAAAGTTACCGTCATTGGAGTTGTTTCCCTTTGTACCTAAAGATAAACATTCTTCATACTTCCTGTGTTTTTTGGCAGGAAAGAAAAAAGTTTGGAAAGTTTTGGATACATTTTCTTTCGTATAATGATGGATGAAAGATTCTGATTGGAAAATGATGGATAGTCACCCGATTCCTGCTCTCGAGGAGGATGAGAATTTCGTTCGATATGACCTAAAGCCTGAAAGCGTAAGTCTCACGTGTGTGAAAGTGACAGAAATGTCACAGATAGGTGGGAGATGGTGTATGTTCCAACTACCTCGAGACACCGAGAATCCATTTTAACTATTAAGAAAAATATTCCTTAATGACGAGTATTAAACAGTCACACTGTAATCTATAAATAAGTGGATTCACTTACCATAATTGTTTTAAATCACTATCAGATGTTTCCCCTATTAGCTTATGTAGCATATATCGTTGCCACCCCAGTTGTTTACGCTATTGTATTTTTAATCTGCAAAGTGGTAATGAAACATCCCTAATTTCTATACACAAGAAGTTGTGTAAACACTATTCTCTTTTGATTCTTCTCACTTTTGATTATGACCCCGTATCTTGTTTCAACTTTTACTTAAATACATTTTTTTAAAGAAATGAATTTCTCAATGAGTCATGTAACCAGAAACTTAAATTACAATACAAAAATTGAAAACATTGTAGTGTCTCAAATAGTCATGATTTTGCTTGACCTACATGAGGTATCATTATTGTAGATTAGTAGATGGCAAGCATGTATGTTTAGACAGCAATGACTTGTCAGAGAGAAATGAAAACTACTACAGAAAATCAGTTAAAAATGCTGCAGATGATAAACGCCAGCACAGCCTTTTGACCTTTGGTGTTAACAGGACAGGTTCCTTGACAACACAACTTGCCAAATCTCCAACTATTGAGTGCCAGGTCTTACCACTAACTTGTGATGTAAGACATCATTGTCGATCTTTCGATGTCTGAAGACCATGTAAATGATGTGAATATAGGAAATGTCCTATTAAACCAGTCATGTTCAAGTGCAATAATTTAATAATTATTGTTTTCAAACTATTAAATTTATTCCACTATCTATTTACTGAATGTCTGTAGATTGCCATTTGCAATTTGATGTGTCTTGAAAGTCAGCCTACCTTTTCCCACTCTAGCCAAAAATCATGCTTGAATTTCTGAAAATGAACACACTTTTGGAAAAAAAGACCCTGATCTGTCGTAGCGTTTCCTTTAGATTATATACTAGAGAAGAAATTCAAAGGAAAAATACTGGTATAAATGGAGGTATATCTCACTTTTTAAATAAAGTATCTAGTGCATGTAGACCGATTATGGGTCGTTTCGCCCATTTCCCTTTCGCCCTATACCCTTTCGCCCTAATTCCCATTCGCCCTCTACCCTTTTGCCCGAAAATGTGAGTCTGTTCGCCCTATTGTTATTTTGCTGGATTTGAATGGAATAATATATAAATGTTTGTGTATTCGGTTGTATTGTTTTATGTATGTATGTTTGAATGAGTATATTGTCTATTATTTAAAAAAAAAAATCTATTACATATTTTGGTTCCAGTCCTACAATTATTGCTTCGGAATGGCAGTTTCAATTTTTTTTTATATCTAATATACACTTACATTGGTGGTGTATTTATAATTAAAGAAATAAATAAATTCACTGTTTATTTCGTTATTAGCCCTTATTTAATTCATGTTCATCCTTACTTATCATAAATGAAAGAGACCGGGTGTAAAAAATAAGTATGTTAAATGAGACAATACGAACGCCGAAAATACTGTAGGTTGTACATAATTAACATCTAACCCTGCTTTGGCATGTGTTCACACCTACAGCACGTGTGTGTTTTCAGAAGGAAGATGTCACCTTTATTATGATCATTACACCTATATACTTTGTACTTTATACCTATACTTGTTGAATGAATAAAATTATATTTATTCATCACCAACCGTAATATCAATTTTGTTTATTAATTTATAACTTTACTAGGGCGAATGAACCCACTATGTGGGCGAATGAACCCACATTGTAGGGCGAACTGACTCGGGCGAAAGTGTACTTGGGGCGAATGAACCCGATACCATGTAGACCTATGTCTGGTTGACTTTTTCGCAGTTTAAATTCACAAAATAACTATAATTTTGTGATAACCATTCAAAATTCTCTTCAGTGGAATCGATTGTGTATTTAATTGACATAAAAAATGTTATGGCTAATTCTTTAGCCTTAAAATGAAATCAATGATTAAGTAAAATACTTAATGTTAGAAAGTTGGGTTGGGGGGATCGATGGTAAGGGAAGATATTTTAAAATGTAGTAGTCTAGAGGTATAAAATGCCTCCTTGCCATAGAGATAGCTTTTGTGGCAAAATGGTAGTGTGTGAGATTTGCATACCAAAGGTAGGTCCCAAGTTTGATTCCAGCTGGGGCTAGTAGGATTTAACTTTATTAATTTACAATTAAGTCTCCCAAATGAAGTTTGAAGACTTATTGTTTTTACTCCTTTAAATACAAGTTAATGGCTGCATGCAAATAAATGTAGCAACATTATGTTTTGGCAGGACACCTATGATATTTAATGTTGTAGCAATACATCAGTCAGCCATACACCATCTGCTGGATATAATTATTCATACAGTAAATGCCTTTGCCCAGGAAGGGATTATCACACAGGGGCCCGTTTCTCTAAACTGTGAACAAAAGTCTTTATATACGTAAATAGTATAGCCCACAAATGTAAAATGATATCATTCTTCTTATTTTTTTTCTGCACAGAAGGTGACAAATTTGTATGATGCAGTGAAATAGGCCACCTAACTTGATGTTTTATTGTGCAAATAAGAAATCAGTAGACACCATGCAGGACAATATACTTAAGACTTAAGATCAATTGTAACTATTTTGCTCATACAAAATTTAGTCGAATGGGCCCCAAGACTTCTCGAAAGAGAGTGTAGGACAAAACTCCTTCAAATATTAGTGAAGCGGACAAAACCCAGGGTTGTTATTGATTTATTATTGTGTATTGATGATATACAGAGAATATAAATATGTTCGTTTTTAGTGGAACTGGAATATGGTCTTATAGAGATGTGATACAATTTCAATATTTTCACAAGCGCATAGTGCAAGTAAAAATGTTAAAATCACTTCTCGCTAAGATGTAGTCCATATCCATTGAACATAAACTTCTTTCATTATTACTAAAACAAAGTTGATCCCTTTAAAAATATGGCTAACTTTATTTGAGACCTATATAGAACTTTTAAAAATTCTTCTTCTCTGAAACGAGTGGTCAGAAATTGTGTCTAACATGATCTTCTATAATTGCTAATCAAATGCTGAACACTTACTGTAAAAAAAGTCCCAGTATCACAACATTCATCACATAAATCATTAAGTCAGATGTCCTAGACCTGCATGTTTTTTATGCTAAATTTTTTCAAAGTACAGGTCCAATCTGTCTGTGGATTTTGAATCACCATCTGATCATGTATATTTTTCACCACTGTGAAGGGATTAAAATAAGTCTTACTTGGGATCAAATAAAACAAATCTGTTTTTTTTTCAAAGTCATTAGAAAGGACCTGTATTAAAGTTATGGTTTAGGTCTGTGAAGTTATGACAGGTGTAGGCCAAAAGGGCCTGTGGTCTTAAAACATTTTCTTGAAGACTGAATTAATGGTACAAGTGAGCTAGACCACACAGTCAGTAACCTGCACTGTAGAAGCTTTGATTTTTTTATATTTTAAAAATCTGTCGACTCCTATAAATCTGATATGATTAAAGTACTGAGTAAAATAAATGATAAACTAGGAAGGCTTGATGGAATGGAATAAGAAAAAAAACCTCTCTTTAAACAACTGATAATGTCATTGATTTGTGCCAGCTGGAATCTCACTACATATTCAAGGTTGCTAGAACTGATAGTGCCAGTTTAGATAATTGCTTGTATGAAAAGAAACAAAAGTAATTATTTGTAATTAGGAATGCAATTATAGTTTTATACAGTATTCTGTGGTTGGCGTGGTATCTATAAATGGATGCTATGGATATAAGAAGTGTATTATCCCTTTCCCTCATAGAGGACACCATGAAAAGACCTATGCGAACAGCATAAAACCAGATCAGCCTGCGAGTTATCAGATCAGCCTGCGAGTAACTCGCAGGCTGATCAGGTTTTATGCTGTTCGCTGCTCCTCAGTGGTCTGGAAATGAGGATTTTGTAATTAAATTTGGTAAGGTTTAACTGTGGTTTTCTGCAGATCAGGCTTTATGTGATACCTATTGAGGGCGTCAAAATGAGTCTATATGAGGGAAAGGGTTATAGAGTTATCTGAATGTGTGCATGACTGTGTGTTTGTTTTCTTCCATTAATAGTAGAAAATGATAAATAAAGAATTAGCAAACAAATCATCTATTTAAATGTATTATTTCATATCTGATTGACAATGGGTGGGTTAAATGATTAAAGTTGTGTTAGCTTTTGAATGCTTTCAAGTTTGAAACATGTTGACCTTTAAATATATATGCATTTATTTGATGCAATGTGTGAAATTAATTTCTCAGCAATTCTCCAGTCTTCATTCTCCACAAAGAAAATCCATTGGTTTATGAAATTTTTCTTGGGTTTGACTATTCTCCCCAGGAGCTGTCTGATCAGGGTCTGCTAAGTTTGCTCATATAATATTAGATTCTAATCTTAATCACGACAAAGAAAATCCATTGGTTTATATATGTAATTATACCTTTTAAAGTTAAGTAAATTGAGATTCATCAAATCATATATTTGTACATGAATGTTTACTAGGTAAAAGGTTAACAACATTGTAATGTTGTATTACACAGTCATGAAGAACTTAGATTGACTTGGTGTATAAGGAGAGCCTGGCGTGGTGTTGATGATAGACTGTGGGTGACAGTGGTCTGCAACATTGCTGCAGCTTGACTCAGAGGATTTCCATAAATCTGTCACTGAGTGATCAGGCTTTTGCATTCCATTATGTTGCTGCTTTTAGAATATTAAAAAGCAATGGGCTGTCTCTTTGTTGTGTCCAAAAGAGATGGATTGTAAGAGGAAAATCTTGTTCTTTGACGACATGCTGTTGAGTGGAATGATTTTCTGTTATCACTTTTAAATGGCACTACCAGTAGTTAAATTAAAAAAAAATGTGTTAATTTTACTTTACCATTATATATGATTCAGAACATAATAAACTTTATTACTAGACATGTTTCTGAAACAAGATTCACTACATAATAAGCAACAAAAAAAAGAGAATCAGTTACATTTCTCTTTAAAATGTGGGTGTCCCATTTAAAATGTGGGTGTGTGTTTCTAGTTTCTTTTTTATTTTTTTGAGAAAGGGGGAAGGGGGCTTGGTTATATTGTCACTCTGACAGTTGTTTAGTCATTCTGAGATTTTTTTCATTGCAAATAATGCCTCATACTTTTATATCATACAAACAGCATGACACCACACCCACAAACCATTGCCTTTCCTGGAAATATAGTTATCCCAATACTCTGTCTGCCTAGCTAGTATGCTCTACCAGAAAGTTGTTTTTAACCTTGTGTAGGGTACATACATTGGAGTTAATTACACAGTTTCATTAAGTTATCAGGGATCAGTAAATTATTTTGGTGTCATTTATGTAATTTGAAACATTCATTTTAATTGTTTACGTCCTTTAAATTCCAGTTTGTATAGAAATAGTGTGACTTAACCATTTGAATCCAATCTGTTATCTGCAAAGTAATGTGTTGATAATTCACTCATGGGAAATCAAAAATATTTAATTTTTGCCAATTTGTTTGTGACTATTGTCTGCACCTCACCTTGATAAGTGTTTTTGATCCATAGATTGCTGTAATCACACATTAATGGCTGTTGGTGCATACCCCTTTTCCCCAGCTTAAGATAGCCTAATGAGGTTTTGAACTTTTCTAAAGTATGAGAAAATAGAAGTGAATTAGACTGGAGACATAAATTGTGTGAATGGATGTTGGAATATGTTACAGGTTTTATTGTCACAAGCTATGCGACTCTCCTGGGCCTAGCAAATCTGTTGTTAAAGTTGCATATATATATATACTGGATGCTGGTACACAGAGTCTTCAGATGATTGGAACTACCACAGCTGAAGATGTCAGGATATTAAGACTCAGTATCCTGGCAACTCAGTCGTGTAATTGTAAGACCTCAAATCTTGGTATGTTGCAATCTAGTATTTATGCAACAACTAATATTCCTACTGCTCATGGGTTATTGAAAATAGCATCTGAGTTTCCCTTTCCGACATCATAAAATTTACGACAGAAAATGGAATGTGTATAAACCTTATGATCTTGTTCGTAATTAACAGGTTCAGCCTGGTTGACTACGCTTTATTCTTTATACTTGTTGCCTATGAGATTAAGAGAAGTTATGTAAAACCTGCTCAGATTGAGAATAGCATTCAGACTGTTATGAACAGTGGTATCATGTCCACGAGGCAGTATATCTTAGATGCAAACAGGGCATAGCATAACTCCACAGACCAAGTTTCTCTCTGACTGATATATTTTAAGTACTTAATGAACTCCTCTAAGTTCCTGTGAAATTTCACAGTGATGAGAATTGTAATACTACAGTGATGAGGTCTGTGACATTACAGTGGAGAGACCATTGACATTACTGAAATGAGGCCTGTAACATTACAGTGGTAAAACTTTGGACATAACAGTGATGAGGTCTGTGACATTAACTACAGTGGTGAGACAATGACATTTCAGGGATGAGGCCTGTAACATTACAAGGGTAAAACCTTGGACATAACAGTAATTAGGTCTGTGACATTACAGTGGAGAGACCATTGGCATTACTGGAATGAGACCTGTAACATTACAGTGGTAAAACTTTGGACATAAACATTAACTACAGTGGTGAGACAATGACATTACAGGGATGAGGCCTGTAACATTACAGTGGTAAAACCTTGGACATTACAGTGATGAGGTCTGTGACATTACAGTGGTGAGACCACTAACATTACAGGAATGAGGCCTGTAGCATTACAGTGGTAAAACCTTGGACATTACAGTGATGAGGTCTGTTACATTACAGTGGTGGATTTAAATTAGTGATGATTGACATTACAGGAAAGAGGCATGTGAATTTATAGTGGTTAGACCATTGACATAACAGTGATGAGGCCTGTGAAATGACAGTGACAAGACACTTGACGTAACAGTGATAAGGCCTGTGAAATTACAGTACCTGTGATGTTACAGTGATAAGACACTTGAATTTGGCCTTTGGTAACCGTGCCTTTACAATGGTGAGACAAGTGACATTAAGTGGTTAGGGCTGTGATGTGATGGGATGACAGTGGTGAGACTTGTGACATTACAGAGGTGATGCCTGTGACATTAACAATACACATCACAGGTACTTGAGGACAGGACCCTGTCTTTATCAATAAGAAAAAAAATCACGATAGTCTATACATAATAAACAACAAGGTTACCAACTTCAGCAGGATGCTGGAGGGCACCCATCGGGAATAAGTGTCAACAAATCAATGAAAATGCGCCCATCGATAATATTGGGGAATTCCCACTGTCAGCGGATAATTTTTCTTCATAACTGTTCACATGAAATACAGATATTATCATTTTAAATGCCTAAAATTTCTTAATTTCTACTCGAGATTTGACTATTTTAACCGATTGGAACCTCGATCAACGGAAATGAACCCAAAATGACATCTATGACGTCATCGCCCACGAAGGTCAACTCAGACAGAGAAAAAGATGTTGCGATTGTATATGATAAAATCGGGAAAGTAAGAGTGTTCCGAAAATATTTGTAAACAAAATATCTTCAGAATACTCTTACCGTTCCCTTCTGTACATAAACAAATCGCAGCGCTGACCTCATAGATATCGTTTTGGGTTCACTTCCATTCATCGAGGTTCGAATGGAGTTAAATCACTAAATCCCCACTCGAAATCTTGACATTTTAGACATTAGAAATAATTATATTTGTATTTCTTTTGAACAGTTATGAAGGAAAATTATCCGTTGACAGTGGGAACTCTCCAATATTACCGATGGGCACATTTTTCATAGATATTTTGACACCAATTCCTGCTGAAGTTGGTTACCTTGTTGTTTTATATATAGTTTTTTTTTTTATTTATAAAGACATGGATAGTAAACGTTAGATTTATTTGGTTGTGAATATTTTGATACATAAACTCAATGTAAATGGCAATTTAAAGTTGAAAACCGCTTTATCAAAGCGTTTCGTGTGTGTGTGTGTGTGTGAAGGGAGTGGGGGGGGTCACAGCTAGGGTCCTGTCCTCAAGTACATGTGATACACATTGGTGAGATCTTTGATGTTACAGTGGTGCTTATGAGGAAAGCAAAAATGAAATGAAAAACAAATCTAACAAATGAAATTGAAATACAGAATTGAATGTGTGCATTTGTGTAAGTTTGTATTCAAGTTGGATCTAATAATATGGAGATAATCTGAGGTTCTATAAAATTAGTTGGATCTGCTTACTACTCATTGAATTGAAAATGTTCACTAAAACCATTATGGACCCATGGACAAGACAGTGTTAAAGAAGTAAACCTTCAAGAGTTGTTAGTGTATTTTTATTTTATTTTCAGACTTTAAACTACAAATATGCATGACATTTCTTGTTTTTAGCACCATGATAGACTGACGTTACATTCATTAATGTAGATTTTATAGCATCAGACTGTTTATGAAGACATTGTCTGGGCCACTATTATGATTGATTGCTTTGATTCCATAAGTGCTATATATATTGCATTGCATTTTAGGTCCTTTTTATTTCAGTTTGTACAGACACAGAATGACTCTAGACAGTTTTAAGCAAGAACTATCACAAAAACATTGATTGGCATACACTGTAGAGTTCTAAGTCATTCCAGGAACATCTGAGCATTGTTAAGTGTTTTCTCTGTCATAACTAATTTCTCAATTAGCATCTGTGATAAATGCACTTAAGTAAAAATTAAGCTACTAGGAACAGTTGTTAAAAAGAAAGGATCTTGCTATACATGCCACTGTTGCTTTGTTGAACATGGTTTGATAGTTTTATTCCTTTAATTTCACCTTTGTAGAAATTGAATACGTAAAATGGAGTACATATTAATTGAATATGTATATGTAAAAAACAGTCCATATTAATTAAATACATGTATGTAAAATGCAGTTCATATTAATTGAATACATATATGTAAAATGCAGTTCATATTAATTGAATACATATATGTAAAATGCAGTTCATATTGATTGAATACATATATGTAAAATGCAGTTAATATTTATAGAATAAGTAAAATGCAGTACATATTTATTGAATATGTAAAATGCAGTACATACATGTATTTATTTGAATATGTAATATGCAGTATATACATGTATTAATTGAATATGTAAAATGCAGTACATATTTATTGAAATGCAGTACATATTTATTGAATATGTCAAAAGCAGTACATTTTTATTGAATATGTAATATACAGTTAATGTTTATTAAAGATGTAAAACGCAGTGGATGTTAATTAAGTATGTGAAATGCAGTATACATCAATTGAATAAGTGAAATGCATGCGTAAAGTACATATTAATTGAATATATAACAAGCAGTAATTTATTGATTAAGTTATATTGTTTAATGTAATACAAATCAAATGCAATATGTAATATGCAGTACATATTAATGAAATATGTAAATTACAGCATTGTTTGATATATAAATATTCAGATGAATTTGTTATACGCAGTAATAACAGGACACATCAAATGAACATGTAATATGCAATAAATGAAAAATGCTGTATGCTGTACCTATGATTTTGATATGTAAATGCAGTACATATTAAATGTGATATGTAAAATGCAGACAGTACTCAATGAACTCTTAAAATCAACTGACCATGTCAAAAGAAAAAGGAACAAAATAAAAAAGCTCAGAAAAATTCTTTAAGACCTTTTAAGATCAGTCATTTCTTAAATATTTGACTCCTAGGCTTTGCTCAGTATAAAAATTTATATGGGTACGAAAAAGGTATCAAGTAACTGAAACAATGTTGGACGATAAAATCAAGCAAGGTAAAGAATTCTTGTGCACCTATTTGTTACAAAAATGTACATTATACCGTAGTGGAAGCCAGTCAAATTAGAATTGTCTTGTGTGTCTCATAAACCTTGACTTTAAAGGAGATCTTACACAATTTAAGAACATGATTAAAAAAAAAAAATTGCTCCATATTAGGTCAGAATTGCAAGGTGTAGTAATGAATTTCATTCTACAGTCAAACTGCTAATCTTTGCATCCGATGTTGTTGCAAACTCTTCAGGGTGCCTTTCATATCTTACTGAATCATCCATTGTGAAATGCACTGAGGAAATCATTAGACTCTCTGTAAATTATGGTCCAGTGTAATTACATTATACCTAAGTCACCCAAACAAGAGACTTGAAAGAAATTCTTGATGGTAAATATGCCATTGTTAATTTTAGATAACACATATTTTGTAAAGCAGAGAAATGGAGGATGAAGGCAGACGCACCTTCAGGGCATATCTCTGTTGCTGTACGTAGCTTGCAAATTTACCTGGGTAAAACCTGGATGGATTGCATTGTTATTTGGATGATTCCAAGGATCCAGATTGTCAGCTCTGCAATTGTTAACACATCAAACTGTGGTTGTAGCCTACATAGCTGCCATGGTGGCAGTAGATCTCGTGCTAATGTGGGAGGGATATAAGAATGACATTGGGAGATTTATAACTTGTCATACCAGTCGGTAGGCAGCAAACTGAGCACCCAGTTCATCACAAATGTCGGGGAGAAATCAGCGGACAGACACAATTTATGTAGTTGGAACTCATGTCTTGCATGCATGTCAAATTTGAAGGATGGAAGTACTTCAAATTTTAGTGTCGGAGGCAGTAATTTTGCAGAGTAACACTTGATGTGTATGGTTTTCAGCTGCTGATTAAAGTGTGGAAACAAAGTTGGTGATTACTGTTTCTAGAAGTTCTTAATGGTTTATTCATCAATCGGCTTTTATGTTTTATCATTCAAGTTAATTCTGATCTGAGCATATTTATTAGGATTGCCACTCTTTGCATGCCTAAATTTAAGTTAATGCAAACCAGTGTTTTTCTAGTGTGTATTTAGTAATTTTCTTTGTGGTCTGACTCTGTCAGAATTTGTTCCTTGTGGTGCAAGGGTCCAAATGTTGGGCATGGATTATCCTCCTATTGTCAACCACCTTAAGTTTAGAGTCAGGCTGCCATAAATGTAAAAAAAATAAATCTAAATATTGTCGCAGTAATCAGTATTATTTTTTTTCCTTCTACTGGTACATGTCTATGGTTTTCCTGGCTGTGTAAGATTACAAGAGTTTCTTATTTACAGCAATAGTAGGTGTTTATTCTTACTTTTGTTGATTAATTGAAAAGTTATTGTTCATGTTTTTTTTCCCCCTTTGGTTAAAATTTTTTTTGTTATTATGAGATTAAATTTTACTTAGAATGTATTTCTTTTGGGGTCTTGAAATTTTACAGGAAGGTAATCAACAAATGAGGATACATGCATGTCTGGGGAGACATGTTCTTGTCCAAATATATATCAACATTCTAATCAGTTGTATTTTTGTATGACTAAGATTTGCATCAGCCACCCTGTGTATCATTGCAGGCTCCATAAACATATACCTCTGGCTTCAGGTATACTAGAATCAGCCTGTTGGTCATTTTGTAGTCCCATCAATGATCCGCTCGGCACAACAGGCTATTATTGGTACTGGTTGTCACGCCTCTGTAGGGGATATCGCCAAATCTAAAGTAGAATGATATCACAAATTATGGGTACACATATGTGGACTAGATGGATAGTTATAAATGATGCATTATGGAGCTGGGTTATGTATTTGTTTTAGAGTTATGGCCCTTACATATTTCTCTACATATATGATTGACAGAGAAAGTTTGTAATTTGAACCATTTCTTTAGTTTTTGAGGTCTTTCAATGAAAGTTGGTATGTGTGATCCCCATGACAGGTAGTTTTAACATTGTGGAGCTTGCATTTGAATTTGTTTTAGAGTAAAGCCTGTAGAATTTATCTACATACAAATATATATGATATATCAGGGGTTTACTTAAGGATTTGATTTTCATTTGTCCAGGGGGCAAGTTAACTTTGAACATCTACCCCCAGTGAAAACAGGCTGCCCGATCTTTAAGTTAGTTGGTGTTTGTGAATGTTTAAAAATAAATAACTGTAATATAAAGGTGAATTTTAGTTAATATGTATCAAACACAATTTACAAGCATTTCACCTCTGGTATACTGTAAAAAAAAAAAAAAAAAAAAAAGATTTCATTTACATGAATAAACTTGCCCGCCAGGCAATCTTCTTTGAAAAATCATTTGCCTGCAGTGATTTTAACCCAGCGCTGGCAAGCGGGCATCCACTTAAGAAAACCCTTGTACATAAAGATAGTTTCAGTTTTGGAGTTATTCAGTGTAACTTCTAAAGTACAGTCAAACTTTGGAAAGTTGAAGATGAATGGATTTACTTATAAAAGTTCGAGACATTTGGACTTTGACTTATGTATGGGGCTATATAAATGGTCACAAACTGTCCAATCCTTGAACCCTAGATAAGGCTTCTTTGTGCCAATTTTCAGTCGTAAACAGTCCTATACGAATGTACATGTATATGAAATGGATATTCCCTTGGTTTTAGGAATGTTTAAAACAAATCTAAGAAAATATATTATTTTTCAAGGAAGATATGCAAATAAAACAAAACATTAAAGACTTTATTAAAATACATAATAGATTTTGACTACAGAGTTAATTATCAATTTTTAAGATTTTGATATCTCAGTTGCATACCAGGTCCTTTGTAAACCAACACATCATGACCAACAGAAGTATCCATCAGAGTTAATATTCATATGGTATGGGACCCAGAATGCCAAAGTGATTACAATTAAAGCATTGTTTTCACATACAGAAAAGCCCAAGTAGTGTTAAAAGATTCAGCTTTGAGTAATCAGCACCTGTCATACAGGTAAATCGTCAATTACATTGCAGCTGAGGCAGCTGTAAAGGTGCCGCAATAGAAATTGTGATAACAGTCAAAGGGCTTCGACTTTTTTGTATGGTAAAATGTACTCAGATTATTACGTATGAACTGCAAACCCCCCCCAAAAAAACATGGAAAATTAGACCATAAAAATTCAACTCATACATGTTTTTTTATGCCCCAGCAACAATAGATCGGGGGCAAATTGTTTTTGGATTTGTCACAAAACTTTAACCATGACTATAACTCTGAGGTCCTTCCACATACAGTCTCCAAACTTCACAGGTGCATGCACCTTGATGAGCTCTACCCACCAAACCCACTAAAGGTCACAGGGTCAAAGGTCAAGGTCACCATGCCGAAAAATAGCAAATATTAACCTTTGCCACATCCATCAACTACCTCCAAACTTCACAGGTGCATGCACCTTGATGCACTTTATCCGCCAGACTCACTTATAGGGCCCAGGGTCAAAGATCAAGGTCACTATATAGCAAATATTAACTTGGCCATGAAATGAAAGTGCTTCCAACAAACTTTCTAACATCATGTGTATTTCATCCATAACCTCCAAACTTCACAGATGAATGCACCTCAGGGCTCACCCTGGCTGTAAAAATGTTTGCACCAACACATTCGCCAAATGAGAAAAATTAGAGCAAGATATAAGAATCTGGAGCCAAATTTAATGCAAGTGGCTCCAATATATTTTCGGACAACTTTATTGTCTTTATAAATTTGTATGATATATGTATTTGTTATACTTGAACTGTCAAAGGCACATTCAGTCGGTGCATAATATTTAAAAAAAAAATATAAAAAAAATAGAAATAAAAACAATACAAATACTTTCAGATAATTTTAAAATGAAAATTAAATACAGATTTATAGATAATTTATTAAAAAAAAATTCTTCAAAAGTAAAAAAAATATTTTATTAAAAAATTAAAGGTATCTATAATAAAGAATATATATTTTATATATCAAATAAAAAATATAAATTAAAAAAAAAAGAAAAAAGAAAAGAAGGAAGTATGTTTTATATTGGGTACGTTTTGGTTTGGATACGTTTTGACTCGCTCCCTTAGCGATTAGTATCGAGTCATTTATGTATAAATATCTGTACATCTATGTATTGTCCTGTTGGAATCTAGCTAGGTAAACCAATTAATTTAAATGTTTTAAAAGAAACGGTAGTAATGAAACATTGCTGATGATTTTTGCAAATGACAGCCATTGTGATGATTGTGCAATTTCATAAAAGTTCCCAATGCAGGTAAAACAAAAGTTGGTAGAGAGTGTGACAAATGTAAACAAGTTAAAAGCTGTCAATACCATCCGAGTATTCCACATCTTTGCATAATTACCGTATACACGGTCAGATTAGGCGCAGCTACGTATAAGGCGCACCTTAATTTCCATGGTTACTTATGTGAAAAAAAGATAAATTGCATATCGCATCATATAAGGTGCAGTTGTGTTTTGAAATTCGTGCAGTCGGACATTTTGAGAGCGCAAATTAAAGCTAAAGTAACGGAAATTTTCATTGGCTACTGAGATGGTGTATCGTTTTATTTTCATGTCATAAAATAAGATTGTTATATTAAGGAGGGTTGGGGGTTATTTTTTAGCTCACCTGAGAACAATGTGCTCAAGGTGAGCTTTTGTGATCGCCCTTCGTCCGGCGTCTGTAGTAAAACGTGCATCGTCAACAATTTGGCTTGTTAACACTCTATAGAGGCCATATTTTTTGGCCAATCTTCATGAAACTTGGTCAGAATATTTGTCTCCATAAATAAATTTAATCTTGGAAAATAGTCAAGGTCATTAGAAATTGTCAGGGTTTGGGGGTAAATGCTATGGATTGGTCACAAAAGTAGGTCATGAGGTCAAATCTTAGAAAAACCTTGTTAACACTCTAGAAGCCACATTTTTGGCCCAATCTTCATGAAACTTGGTCAGAATGTTTG
The DNA here is from genome assembly GCA_021229015.1 of Solen grandis. Taxonomy (NCBI): domain Eukaryota; kingdom Metazoa; phylum Mollusca; class Bivalvia; order Adapedonta; family Solenidae; genus Solen; species Solen grandis. The sequence continues at coordinate 11,189 of JAIFHC010000141.1, read as the reverse complement.
TTTCCATAAAATCTTGGACAAGATTGAATTTTGGTCATGTGGGATCAAAAAGTAGGTCATGAGGTCAAATCTTAGAAAAACATTGTTAACACTCTAGAGGTCACATTTTTGGCCCAATCTTCATGAAACTTGGTCAGAATGTTTGTTTCCATAAGATCGAAAGTGGGTCATGTGATGTCAAAAAGTAGGTCAATATGAAAATTCCAACATATGTTGCTCATTTATAATCAGGTGAGCGATTCAGGGCCATGATGGCCCTCTTGTTTTTTTAAATTTTTTTTGACAGTTGTGAGTATACCTTTTGGAAAACTGTAACGGCCCTGAAAAGGGCCACCTTTCGGCACATGTTCTAATTAGATAGCATTGCTCAACCTTGTCCCAGCATTTCAAACAGCACTAACAGACTGGGGGGTACACAGGGACTTGAAAATGTCACCTGTCAGAATTCTCCCAACTAACAGATATTAAGCAACAATTGCCACCTGTAAGCTCTCTCTCGCCTCCCGATAGTCTAGCAGAATAACTATTTCAAAATATCAAAATATACCACTATATTTATTTGTTTTATAGATAGACTTTTCTAATAGCAAAACACATTTGAATATAATTTTTAAATACTCCAACTCACCCTTAATCAATACTGAAGTCATCATGATGTCCCGTAAAATAAACTTTATTTTATTCGTAACATAAATGGCTTCCATTATTTTTTCTCGAACGTGCGATCATTTTATTATAATAATGTACAAGTAGAAGAACAAATAAGAACAAAAGCAGTAAACTGATATTGTTTATTATGGTTTGGTATATACTTTACTGCATATTATCATATTTTCTGGCTGTCAGTATTCCTGTCACAAGATAATGTTTTTCAGTAGTCTGGGGGAGATCGTATACCTGAAAATTTCAATGATTTGATGGGGGAGAAAAAATATGAAAACTGTAAATCATTGTATATGGCACACCTACTACATAAAACTGAATTATCTGGAAAAAAAGGTGCGCCTAATCTGACGGTGTATACGGTAGGAAGCCTTAGAATACGTGTTAATTAGATAATCCCACAGCAGGTGCTGGTTACTTTTATTTGCATACAGTGAAAAGCGACCTGTATTTTTGTGCATTACGGAACTTTAAAACAACCATGGTACTGATTTCTTTTTCGTAGGCGCCAAGCACATTCGCCAATCAGAAAAATCTTGTGCCAGTTTTATAATTTTGTCGCATTTGGCGCCATTTGTGACAGACAGCATGAGCCCTGGTACCTTGATGAGCTCTACCTGCCAGGTGACCGTGACTTTTAAATGACCCCCAAGGTCTAAGGCCCCCTGCAGGGACATAGCATGGCATTCATTCAAACATAGCACTTGTTCTTATAAAATATATGGAGAAAAATGTTGGACCTTCTTTTAATTTCGACTTGTCAAGAAATTTGACTTAACAAAGTTTGAAACAGAGAAGTTCTACTGTATTGAAATAAACTTTTGTTCAAGGCTTTTCTGAGTCAAAGTGGTGAGTGGGGGTATTTATCACCTTCAGTGATAGATTAAGTTAGTTCCTCCACTTTGTTTCTTTTCTTGTAAATTTGAAGCATAAATCCAAAAATACAAGAAAGAAATTCACTTCAGTAAGTATTGAGATTAAGAAACCATAACCCTAACACTGGCTTAGGCCAAAAAAAACGTTCCGTTTCTGGTCTCCAGCCACAAAAAAAGAGAGTCGGTAGGTAGGGATTTTCTTTTCCTCTGAATGATGTGAAAAGTAAGAAAAAAGTAAAGGAAAGACTCTTTAAAGGCGAAAATATAAAAAACCAAAAAAACCTGGGGGTTGGCCTTGAAAAAGGTCGGTTGGGAGACCAGAAATGGAACTTTTTTTTTTGTCTAAGCAGTTTTCCAGAACTTAAGACAGATAAATAAATAATAAATAACAGAAAGAGAGAGGCTGATGTGTGCTTAGATTATTTGATAAATGAGATAAATATTCATGTTCCATTCCTTCTATAATCCTTCATGGCGAGTAGGGATTACTTAACATAAATAACTGTAATAATAAATAACCTTCACTCCATTTTATCAGACAACCAAACCTGAATTAATATCTCATGATTTAGTATTGCTTTTCATCAAACAGTGATTGGCACAGTAGAGCATTTTCTCTCTCCTGATATCTTCTTAATATTGAATGTTTGAAAAATTGTTTCATAATACCGTAATAATTGAGTGAAAATATTGTTTTTGACAGATTTTTAAGCAAGAAGCAGAATATCTCTGTCAGTGGCAGAAAACAGTTGATAGAAATATTAGACCAAGTAAGACACTGCAGTTTTCTCAAACTATATATACACAGTTGGTGGTGCACTTCTACTGCTGGAGAGGTATGCATACCGTTTTATCAGTGCCCCTACAAATGACAAGTGTAATCTGTATTTAACGGTATGAACAAGAGGCTTTGAAGTGTTATCAACTGCTTAATGAATGTGATTAACCAACAAGGTGTCCTTTTGTTGTTTGTTTTTATATCCCTTAGGAATTGAATTGCAACCGGAGTTGTCAGTGACTTCTAGTCATTTAAGAGTTATGCCCCCTGGATAAGACTAAACAGGGGCGTGCGTGTTCAGTGAACATAACAGTTGCTAACTTGAGCCGTTGCACCCCTGTTGTGTATAGAGCATCATTTCACTACAATAAAAAGTCTATATTTGACATACTTACTCCACTCATGAATGGCATTCAATTGGCATCAATTATTTGACATCTGACCGGCACAGATGGGGGCATAGTGTTTTTCAAACACATCTTGTGATTAGTACTTTTTTCTTGAAACTCAAAACCAAAACACCAAATACCTTCTTATTCTAAATTTGAAATTTAAATAAGAAAGACACATGTATAGACTTATTGCCCTAAATGAAAATCAAGTGCTGTCTTGCTCATTATATAATATTGTAAATGATGTCATTTTGCTACAATGTTGTATCATCAATGTATTTTTAAAATATGAACACACTGCGACCTCTGTTTAATAGAGAATTTAAACACATTTTTTTCCTTCTTTCTCTGTAATATGCACTACCTTTCACACAGACTTGTGAATAAAAATGTTTATTACTAATCAGTTAACCCTTTCCCTCATAGAGGACACCATGAAAAGACCTATGCGAACCGCATAAAACCAGATCAGCCTGCGAGTAACTCGCAGGCTGATCAGGTTTTATGCTGTCCGCTGCTCCTCAGTGGTCTGGAAATGAGGATTTTGTAATTAAATTTGGTAAGGTTTAACTGCGGTTTTCTGCAGATCAGGCTTTATGTGATACCTATTGAGGGCGTCAAAATGGGTATCTATGAGGGAAAGGGTTAACTGTTGCCACATACTTTCCATGCAAAACCTGGCCAGACTGAAAATTTATGCCAGAATGCTTGTTGACAAGAAGAAAGAGACATGTGCCCCTGAAGACAGGAAACTGTGTTTTATGTGTCGTTCCAGATGCAGTGCTGTCAAACATTCAGAGAGATCGGCTTGTCAGAGTGACTTGAGCACACTTTCTACACATGCAGGCTACATTGACTGTATTGGCAGATTTATGACAGAAGTCCCACTAAACATTCACCATCCTGGCATTGCTCAGTCACTTTCTTCCTCCACAACAAAGTATTCCATATGGGCATGACAAGGTTCTGAGTACAAACAGTGACTGATGCTGCTTCAAAATTAACTTTGAGATCAGTGAAACAACCGATGCATTATTAATTAAACTAACTCTTGAAGGTTCAGACCTAGTAGTTTGCCTATAAATAAGACATGTTTTAAGTAGGTGTGTTTAGATGGGAATGAAACTCTTGCCAAACTAGAATTTAAATGGGATAACTATGACAGTACGTTTGACATTCGTAATTAGACTTAACCCTTACCACTTGAAAGCTTTTTGGAACATTACCTATAATATATGGTGATTTTAATGCCAAACCAGCTTGCAAATAAGTCACATACTGATCTGGTATTTATACACTAGCTTGTGGTAAAACAGGATGTATTAATATGCACAATGGGCGAAAATGTTCATTTGTGTCCATCATTATGGTGACTTGCTGGTTTAGATTGTCCTTTCCAAAGATGCAAAATCAGTTCATGTAGAACTCCTGGGTTGCCATGACAGCTTTTGAACCAGTGGCCAGAATGCAATTTCATTTGGCACAAATGATCTCCTCTTCACCCTATACCGTGATTATCAGCACAAAATTGATTCCTTGAACAATTTGTCTCCCAGGCAGGGAGTTGGCTAGTTTCCTTATACATGTATTTGTAGTTGAGATAGAAAATTTAAAATTCCTCACATCAGAAATACATAATTATAATCTGAATTTTATTTTATTTTAAACAAATGACCACTGTGTGGCCCTCTACTGTATTTATGTAAAATTTGTTAATTAGGCTGCCTGTTAGCTTCATTGTATAATCATAGTAGACACTTTAATATTCTCCATCTCTGAACATTTTGCTTAGAATTTAGTGTATCTAGTGTATCATGTAGGCAAAATAATCACTTGAAAGCTCACACCAAAAAATATGCTAAAATACAGATGGGTCCTTTAAAACTGAGGCTTTCAGAGGTTTAAGGGTTGTTCAAAATTATGTGAAAATGACCAAAGTGAGATGTTCAAATTTTGAAGGGTTTTATTCTGATTGATGGTCTCAGGTGAGTGAGCTAGGGCTGGTATAATCCTCTTGTTTTTGTAAATTGAAAATAAATTATCAGTTTTTTTTGTGTGGTATTTTGATTTTCTTCTGTTGAACTTAACCAATTTACCTAACAGGACTTGATTGTGATATACAAATCACTTCTGCTCATGTTCAAATAGAATACCCAAGGGTATCTGGTTAATATAAATGCACAAACCAAAACCGAAGGGGGAAAAAAAGGAAGGCCAATGTCCTCAAGTTAGACAAATGTACTCTGTAAAAGGAGATCTCAAATTAGGCACTTGAAGATCAGGGGAAGTAAATCCTCACTACCAAATTTAATGAATATTGCTAACATTATTTACACACACACACACAAACACTCACTGAGCAAATGTGTATTTTTGCATATATAACATTATTAGAGATCAACAGTACTTTAAATATTTCTTGTGTCAAGATAAATTGTTGAGAATATTGCTATAATCTATATCAATATTTAGAAATTAATGAAAATACATTTCATATAGATATAATCATTATTTGCTAAATTGTAAAAATGTTTTGAGGACCTTTAACCAATTAAAAAGGTTAAAATGCATATTTGTTTAGAATTTATTTTTGGAAATTTTTTAAATTTTATATATTTAATTTTCCAACCAATCTCTCTTGCACCGAGAGATAATTATATAAGATTCTGAATCACCTTTTATTAGGTTCTGTATCAAAAGTATTAGAACATGTACAGATTTTGGAGTATTGTCTGCAGTACTGAAAGGGAATTATGTATATTTCAGAGCAAATGGGTTTTGCATGAAAGTTGGGTCATATGTCAGTTTATTTAATATTGTGATATATGACCCGCCTTTCGTGCCAGTCCCGACAGTGGCACACAAAAATGCATCCAGCATGGTTATAGTCCAGAAAATTGTGTAGTTTATTACATTCATCACCCCAAAAGTTCCCAAAGTAAGTTCCTTGAGATGCGGCAAGCTGTGATGCTAATTAATTCTGTGAAGAGACCAAGAACAGGGGTGGTTTTCTTAAGATACTGCAGCATTTCAAGTTGGAAGATGTAGGACCAATCTCTTGATATAAGAAATGAGTTGTTATATAAATTCATCATTTACTTACCTGAAATGTTTTCTTGTCACATGAATTAAATTTCTCTCTCCCAGTGGATGTAGGAAAACACATCAGGTCCCTGTCTACCAACCATACATTTAAGTCATTACCTACCCTTTTGAAATTTCAGTTTAGATTTTAAACTTTGGTAATTTTTATTGTCCATACATTCTGTTAACCTCAGTAAATGGCAAAGTTGACATACATAGAATTGTATTATATGCAGTCAATAAACTAACTTGAAGGTTAAGTAACTGTATCAAGGCATATGTCTATGCCCTGTGCCAAGCTGTTTTATTTTACAAATTCTCAGGATTAGCTATTGTGATCATCCTGTTGTCCATCATCAATAAAATGGCATCCCTAAAACCACTGGTCATAATTTAATATTATTTTGCACAAATTATCAATTCAAAGTTTATATAACTTCAATTACTGCTAAAACAGTGGTGATTCTTTTAAAGTGAGGCTTCAAGCAGGTGGGGCTGGTCATCTATGATCAGAGTCAGATTATTGATGTGTAAATTTATTTATTGTTTATTTGCCAATCATTTCTAATAAAGTGATCATTCCTTTGGTTCATTGAGCAATCTTTGAGCTGTCTATTTGTATTGACTCACTGTACAACAATATAAATTAATGAGAGGACTGCATTATATTTAACCCTTTCCCTCATAGAGGAAACCATGAAAAGACCTATGCGAACAACATAAAACCAGATCAGCCTGCGAGTAACTCGCATTAAATTTGGTAAGGTTTAACTGTGGTTTTCTGCAGATCAGGCTTTATGTGGTACCTACTGAGTGCATCAAAATGAGTCTATATGAGGGAAAGGGTAAATAGATAACTTGCTGTAGGTCAGACATTACATACAAAGGTAAAATTATTTGTGTGCTGACTAAGGACCACCCTTGCACTGGCACTTCAGCGGTAGTAATCAATAAAGTGTAACACACTTTCTGAACAACCTTAGTACTGAAAATAAAAAAGTGGGCAAAATGATCATGTATTACTAACTAGATATAAAATCTTCATTGGGTATCCTTAACAGAATAGGCTTACTCTGGAATTAAGAATGTTAGCTTATCTGGGGGTAGAAACAAACTTTTACAGTTACAACTTCGTGGTTTTGCAATTGTTCTATTGTGAACACTAGTGTACCTTGAAGTTATAATGGTAAAATTTTGTTTGTACCCCCGAATTAGATGGGGAAAACCCACATTTGCTGAGTTTTGGATGTTGCATTTGAACAGCTATAAAATGGATAGAACATGCTGTAATCCACTCAATGATTGGCACCTTAACATGACCTATAATAAAAGATGGCAAATATTCAAAGGTAATTTTTATTCCCCTGGCATTTATGGCAAGGAGTGGTGGGTATAAAGTGTTAACCCATGTCCGTGTATATTCTTTTGTTCATACATTTGTATGTATGTTTGAAGTACATATCCTAGATGTACTACTCTCTGCACTAGATGTACAAAAATGCACTATAATTTGTGTGATCAAGCTTTCTAGGCATACCTTAATCAAAGCTCTGTGACCTTGACCTTTGACATTTCCTTACTTACAAAGCATGTTATGGCTATTTTTGCCATATAACATGATTTTGATAGATTTGATGTGTGATTTCATCTTCCCAATAAGTATTGCCACATTCATTTCCAATAAGTATTGCCACATTCATTTCCAATAAGTATTGCCACATTCATCTTCCCAATAAGTATTGCCACATACATTTCCAATAAGTATTGCCACATACCCTTATCTGATACTTTGTCAATTGACCCTCACTTCTGACCTGGAGTATTAAATGTATAAATATTATAACATTTTTTTAGTGTTTATCTTTGAAACCAGTATGTTACTGATATGAAACTTCATTCATTCAGTGAAATGATGGAAGCATGTTTAATAAGGGTCATAACTCAGAATTCAAATTTGTCTGAATTCTGCCCATTCCAGATGTAGAAATCTGGGTGGATGGCTTTTATCAAAGTTTGTACTCCACAGAGACTATTGCTGTGAAACCTCTCACTAAATAAATGCTGCTGGCAATAAGGGAAATTTGTATGGCAAGGGTTATAATTAACAGTTGAATTATGTATGATTTATGTCTTTATATGACCCTACCATTAATTAGCTCTATTAAACCTTAAATATTCACAAAACCTGTTATTATTTCTCTACTGCTTTATGTCTCTACATGATGCAGCATTATCATTTCTGTTTTTTTGCAACTGTCTGTAATTATTCCTGGTTATTTGGAAGTTTACTCAGGGAAATGGAAGCAGGAATTGTATGTTGGGAATTCCAAGGAAAAGAAATTCCATAGCACAAACTGGTAAATATTTTCATGTAACTACATTGCATAATAAGCAGACCATGCTGCATGGATGTAGATCATCCAACAGGCATCAAAGAGACAATTTATAGCGGGCATATCATGTCTAGTGGACACATTTCTAGTTTAGATGCCTTAGTTGGCAAAAGCTTATTCCAGACTAATTTTCTGATCTGTACATGTACTCCTGTAGTAGAGGCCCTGATACTAAATTAAGCAGGGTCCTGCCACTCCCAAAGCAAAGAGGAGTTCAAGCAGTGATTTTTTACATCTTTATAACCACAGGTCCTAGGACTTGTGGTTTGTGGTTTTTTTTAGCTCACCTGGCACAAAGTGCCAAGGTGAGCTTTTGGGACCAGCCTTTGTCCAGTGTCCATCTTTGTGAGTCTTCAACAGTTTACTTAAAACATTCTTCTCTGAAACTACTGATGGGAAAGTGATCAAATTTGGCAAGGGTGTTCCTAAGGTGGTCCCCTATAAAAATTGTTCAAATGGTTACAGTTTGTTGCATAATTAGGTCACAGGAGCTAAAAATAGATTTTAAAAGTGAAATCTTAAGAAAATCAAGGACATACTAATATATATACAGTATTTAATAACAGTATTGTATATACAGTACTGAATACCATCCAGAAAAACTAGAAAAATCATCTTGTCTGAAACCACAGGCCTGGAGTTTAGATATTTGGTGTGCAGCGTTGTCTAGTAGACTTCTACCAAGTCTTTGTTCAAATCATGACCCTGGGGTCAAAATTGGCCCGCCCCAGAGGTCACTTTATTTTACATAGGCTAATATAGGAAAAAACTAGAAAAATCTTCTTGTCAGAAACCACAAGCCTGGAGTTTAGATATTTGGTTTGTAACATTGCTTCAAAGACATCTACCAAGTTGTTCAAATCATGGCCCTGGGGTCAAAATTAGCCCCGCCTCAGGGGTCACTAGAATTTACATAGGCTGATGTAGTCAAAAACGGGACGTATAATGAATTCACCTGTGGCGAGTGGCATTCACTGATGTTGTTCACCCTCAAACTGGACCATATGTAAACTGATCTTTACCAAACTTGGTCACAGTGTATAGGGGCACAATATCTCAGCCAGATTCCATAACCAGCCAGATTGTCCCAGACACTCCAGAGTAATGGCCCTTGAATTGATGAAAAATTACTAGATGTGCTTGACATTAAAGGACAAGCTCAGAAAGCTGCAGTCCAAGCTCATGGTAAGCTTCCAGCTGGCTCTGGTTAAAACTTGCCAAACAAGCTGGAAGCCAACATAGATGGGTGGAGATTAATTACCACCACCTGCCCCACCATCTTGAGGGTGTTCTGAGCTAGGGGGCGAAACACCTGACAACAGATGGCGCTCAGCTGATGTAGTCTGTTTGATGTACACTGGACTGTATCATCACTTTGATTAACAGGGGCTGCTCTCTTAGGCAAATTAACTTAAATTGATCTTTACCAAAATTTGGCACAATGTATATTGGCACAATATCTCTGCCATGTTTGATAACCAGCCAGTTTATCCTAGACATTCCTGAACTGATGAAAAATGGCTATATTAACAGTGTGTCCACTCTCTTACTCAAAGAAACGTGAACCAATCTTTGACCAAACTTGGTCACAATGTGAATGGTTAAAATATCTCAACCAAGTTTTATAACCAGCCAAAATGTCTCAAGCTTTCTAGAGTTATGGCCCTTGAATTGATGAAAAGGTTGCAAAATTAGCGCTGCCAGCTCACAAACACTGACATAGTGAACCGATCATTACCAAACTTTGTATCTGAATCTAGTTTGAAAACCAGGCAGAATGTCCCAGACATTCTAGAGTTACAACCCTTGAATTGATACAAATGCAGGACAGGCATATTTTGCGATAACCAACGCCTAGTTTCCATTTGGATATAGCTGCATCAGAATTGAAGGACTCTCTGCTGTGTCCATATTGCTTGATCATCATTTGGCAGTTCTGATTATCAGTTGTTTATCTGTTTTTGAATGTAGTCAGTATTCTGTTTTGAATAATAAAGGCACTTTATTAACCAGAATTGTGGACACAAGATGTTAATGCTAGTAAAAATGAATGCCTACCAAAAGTACATTCTGCTTTCTTATAACCATACCATACACTCACACAAAAATGGTGCAAGTGTAAATTTTACCCTTTCATCCACAGAACTCACATTCAAAATGCTGCTTACTAGTTTGACAAGACTAGCTATTAGAAAAAAGCATACATTCCCCAAATGCACATAAAATGACACTTTGTGTCTGCAGCAATATTATTGCATCCTGGACGCAGAATGCAGAGGTAAAAAAATCACTGGTTCAAGGTCCCTCTTTGATGAAAAAAATAAGGGCTCTTGGCATAATATAAAGAGTTCATATAAAGATCAAACTTATAGTTGGTTATTGATACCATCCAAATTTGTCTTTTTGTTTGTGAGCAGTATAAGCAAAACATTCCAATCTCAGATCCTGCCAATACAGCTTATGGTCCTATTTTTAAAAATGTGATAACCAGTTACAAGTACATTGATTTTGTTGTCTTCCATCTCTCGATAGTTTCCAAACCATACATATTTGCCTAACCAGCCATGATAAGTCTTAACACATTTTCTTTCATTTTCTGTTTAAGCAAGAACATTGCCTTTTTAGGATGGGGAGTTATTCTTTCAGCACATTTCACTATATAATTTAGATTATATTCTTTCAAATTTTGAATTCTGTTTGCTGTAATTGCCAGCGTCTGACATGTATGTTTTGGTCACTCATGACTACAATATGACAAATTTTTTGACACTCCAAATGATGTTTTGGTTTAAATATGACTTTGATCTCTGATTTAGTTCTGGATGACCTTGACATTGTTTAAATGATATTGACACTTCCAAATGTGTAGTACTCTGATTTAGTTCTGGATGACCTTGACATTGTTTAAATGATGACTTTGACACTGTCCAAATGATGTAGTACTCTGATTTAGTTCTGGATGACCTTGACATTGTTTAAATGATGACTTTGACACTGTCCAAAT
>JAIFHC010000140.1:0-50000 GCA_021229015.1 Solen grandis | reverse complement strand
CCAATCACACAAGGGACACACACGCACACACACACATATCCTCATAATTATAATTTACCATGAAGTTCCTTGTATTTGGCCTATTTACAAATGAATGTAGATGCGCCAGAGCGCAGTGGGAAAGCACAGAACGTGTAGCGTTTGTGCCCCCCTGGAGTCTCAATGTTTGAATGCAAACATCCTCGTGTTTGCATGACAACACAGGCTATTAATCTTGTAGACTGTACTACTCCTTCAGAACTATACAACCATCTTCTTCTTTACAGTGTCAGTTCCTAACTTTATTCCCCACAAATTTTTGTCCCTATAATAATAGACTATTTACAAGTCTTGTTGACTTTTTTTTATTTTTTGGATGAAAGTTGTGTCGATCAGTTCGATGAGAGAATGAGAGATGACGTGGTAATGAGCTCGATCTTCTATGGTACCACTGTGGTTAATAATCCCCGTTGTTATCTCGTCGCATTCGTTTCCTTTTTGGTTGTCCCTCACTGGGCCTGGAATCCTGGAACACACAACAGGAGTCTTACGTTAGCACACTAGTAACCGTCTTATATTCAAGATATCATTGCGGTATAACCAGTCAAAACTGAGCAGACAGTGTGCTCAGGTGAGCTGAAGTTAAAATGGAATAAAAAGGATAAAAAGGGTGAATCTATAAATACTTCAGAGACATGTGCTTAAAGCAACATAATGTTCAAAATTTTAGCAGTGAAAAGTCAAAACCCCTCTTTTATCTAGTGTTAATGGATAATTTCCGACTCATGACAAGGTAAAATGCTCCAACCAGGTCATCCATTGACTTCTCATCATGCCTGTGTAACAACTGGACAACCTAAAGGTCAATTTGAATATGTCTGTAAACACTGTAAAGGTTGATTAGAACAAGCCTCATTTTCTACTTTAAAAACAGGATGAAATAAGAAGTCGATATTATCGTGTGAAACTTATCAAATAAATTTTCTGCAATTTAACTTTCAATAAACTCCTACAGTGTTTGAAGGCAAGATGTCAGTCTGCAAATGTCCGTGCTTATAGTCTTGATGGGAGGAGCAAAAGCTTGTACTTGACAGAAGTATGTTACGATGTATTCTAAGTAAGTCTCAACATTCAAGAGCCTTCCCATCTCTTTGGAAAAAATTCTGTGAAATTGAGACTGTCTGTCAGACGAAATACAATAATTCAATGAAAAGTGGCATGTCTATAGGGGTTGTTGTCATATAAGTAGCGTGTAAGCTCTTCTTTAAAGAGTTCCGACATGCAAAATTGGAGAATAATATTTAAATCTGTGACACAATTTAAGTATAAGAGATTTCATAGCATCTTTGTCTACTTTTCTAAAGAAATCATTACATGTATCTGCAAAAAGGCTGTTTATTTGTTGCTCCTATTTTTTTTTATTTTTTTTTTTTTTTAAATTTATTTCAAATAATTACTACAATTTTGACAGCACATTAGGAATTACCATCTCAAGTATCAATGTCATTTAACCTTCCCACCCCCATTCAAGATATCTTTTCTACTGGCTTCCTTTGAGTCAATTGTAAATCATACATATACATTAACTTGTCATAAAATTTACATATTTCACAATATAGCCCTAAAATAGAAGCCAAGTTTTAACTTTTTAGAGGTCTCAATATTCAACAATTTCATGTGAAATACATTTTTTGTGCATAGATCCTAAAACAACAAAATTATTCGATTACTCCACTGAAAAACAGACATGTTAGTAATGCTCAATGTAAACTGCATGCAACTTAAAACTGTAGGGAATTCCTAACGTCATCAACTCGTGCCACACAGTCTGTGAACATCACAAGACCAAGGATATTCCCGCATCAGCAATATCCCATTGTCTGACTGGCTCACACATTTTCTTGCCTTTATGACATAAAATTGCAGATTATGAAAATGACAACAACAAAAGAAAAGCTTACGGACACAATATGTACTGATGGTATACAAATGTTCTGTGCACCTTCAAAAAAAAAGAAAAAAAAGAAAAAAAAAGTGACTTGGATTAAAGCTAAAACTATATTTACTGTTAAGATTTACTTACTTAGTTTTAATCTCGTATGAATTATCCATAATAATCTTTTATCCATTACACAATAATTTATTTCAAGAAGGGATATGTGAAAACTTTATTTCACGAATAGTCTAATAATCAGGCTTTGTAAAATGTCATTTCTCCCCATGGGACACCAGGAAGTATATTAAAAGTAAGAGTAGAACCTAATCCTTTACTTGATATTTATACTCCTGGGTGGAGTCTGACTTATAATTGCTAAGAAATACTTGCTTCCTACAAAATATCTCCTTTAAATAAATTACAATGCTAACGAGTAATATGGACTAATCTCCCGTATGGCCAAGCATGACATTTTTCTTTACACTAAATACTATCAAATGATCCTTGTGGATTCCGAAAATTGTAATATGATATACTGTGGAAATAATTTTTGTCTCAGAATGTCTAAGAATTCCTAATATATAGACATTTTTCTCTGTGTGTATTAAGCTCTCCAAAAGTCAACAAAAATATAATCAATTATTTTTAGATTTATAGATTTTTAGTTTGCGTCTCTGACAGTATAAACGATGCAGACTTCTTGACTCTGCAATTTGTAGCACATTAAAAGAAGTGCATTGAAATAATAGAGTCCTATAGTATTAAATTGAATTCCGACATACTGTTTTCAACTGCTGAGGGTAAAAAGAAAATTTACTTGTCCCAAATTTGACAAGCTCTAATGCACTGCCATAGTTTATTACCGTTTTTCTGTGGTTTTAAGCATGTATTTCACACACAAGCCCTATAAAATGATCAAGAAGTAAGCTTTCTTTGTGAACACTTACTATAGAAGGCAGATTGCACCATCATCCCATAGTTTAATCTACAATGTTGGTCAGATAGGCTTTTACTCAAACTGCTTGACTTGTGTTCATAAAGTAATAATCCAGTCTGATGCATTCATCTCTCCTACTTTTACAAAACCAGTCAGTCACATCTTTTAATACTGAAGTCTTTGAAGAAACAGAAAACGATCAATTATCTTTAAATATGTGTCCCCTAACTCTTAAACTAGTATGTCACATCATCTCATAACATGTGCCCCTCAATTAATAAACCAGTCTATAGCATTATCTCTAAATGTGCCTTCAAATTAACAAACCAATCTGTACATTCTCTCTAAACATATTCCTTCAAATTAAGAAACCAGTCTATAGCATTATCTCTAAATATTTGCCTTCAAATTAACAAACCAGTCATCACATTATCTCTAAACCTCTCTAAACCAGTCTGTCACATTATCTCTTGATAGGCGTATCCTCCAATTAACAAAGACTGTCTCAGGGATTTATCTAATTCAACCCAAATTTCACAAAGGGAATTAGAAAATTTACCACAGTACAGTAAACTGTCCAGAGCAAGTTACAAAATGCTGGCATATTTCATTCAAAGCGCTAAGATTATACACAAGAGATCTATTCATTTTTATATTGGTAAAATATTGCCCTCATTGAGTAAAGTAATGAACTCAAAGCACATGTCTTTCATGGTGTTTCTAGTAAATCAATGAACAATCATCAATTTATCGCGGCTCTCCTAAACTGAAAATTATTTCTGATTCCACTTCAATGTTTTGTTGTTTACATGGGCGTCCTATTTCAGTTTATACCAGACCTGATCAAAGATCAGTAACAAGAGCAGGGGGGAGCTCACTGGCTTATTAGAGAAACAACTGTCAACTACCCCTACATAAAAGACTTTTTTTTTCTAATACCAGTCAAATATCTTTATAAAAATACCTCAAATGGGAAATGTACATGAATTAAAAGACATTTATTTTGAAAAATTAACTTTTATTTGACAAGATTCTGCTGCAAAAAACAACAACAACAACTACTTATGTCACCCTTTAAACATTTGAAACTCAGCAATAAATTGACCATCTTGTATTTAGTAACCCTGAAAGAAACTGATAAATGACCATCTAATTGCATCTTATGTGGATATCAATTTATATCTTTAGAGGATCCAACCACCTCATATGTACCTCCTCTATTCCATATAACATTACCTTACAACAATTTCATAAACCCTTAGTAGTTCAGGTCATCAAGTGTAATAAAGTAAGTGTCAAATGCATATCAAATTTCAGAAAGCACTTTAACCCTTTCCCTCGTAGAGGAAACCATGAAAAGACCTATGCGAACAGCATAAAACCAGATCAGCCTGCGAGTAACTCGCAGGCTGATCAGGTTTAATGCTGTTCGCTTCTCCTCAGTGGTCTGGAAATGAGGATTTTGTAATTAAATTTGGTAAGGTTTAACTGTGGTTTTCTGCAGATCAGGCTTTATGTGGTACCTATTGAGTGCGTCAAAATGAGTCTATATGAGGGAATGGGTTAAAAACAAGGAAAGTTCTTTAGATGAGACCTCTCAATGTTAACAATCACTGGCTGAAAATGCATTAAAGTCTTCCCACATTACTGACAGCAATTCTATGTCTGCCCCTATATCTTTCAAACACTTTCACTACTTGGACAACATGTGACAAATGGCAATTCAATGAGTAGCAAGACTTTCTAGATATATTTTGTTGCCCCATTTTTTTTTTACATCTTTATTATTCACTTTGCATTAATATTTGATACACAACATCACGGTACAAATGTAACCATAATAAATGAGGAAATTAACCCTTGTGTAACATCTTGCTGGAAATTTATACTGCTGAGACATGGAAAATCAGAACAAGAAACATGTTGTGCACCCTGAAAGATTCACACTAGGTGTATGACAAATTAACAAATGAGTTCATTACCATGGACAAGGCGTGCATAAAGACACAGCAGATGGCCTTAGTGTTACGAAAGAACCCAAGAGATAGCGCCCCTTGTTACTCACATTGCATAGTTTAATAGGATCTCATGTCAAAGAATAGGCATACAAAAAGTATAAATTTTCAATTAAATAATAATTAGGTATTAACAGGCCATGTGTTACCCACACTTTTATATCAACTGCTTCAATCAATGTGATGTTTTTTAGCTCTACAGGAAAATATATTTTGATGGAAAAAAGAATTTTAAGTCTAGATATGCCTAACCATGGGTGTTACTTGATTTACCAGACATGTAAGAGCGAGAATCATAGGTATTGAAATCATGACATTAAAAGTGGAGCAAATAGAGAAACTAATGAAGTCAGTGATGTGATGGTAGAATTACTTCAGGCAGCTCTCAATGTGGTACTGTGGAACACTACCCTTTTGACTGACAGAAGGGTGACTTATGACGACGACTTTCCAAGAGTATTTAACTATGTAAACTCCGCTGCATCCTCCCCGATTCTCTGACATGCAGTTTGATTGTTGAGCTGTCAAGGGCTTCTACTACTTAGCACCGAGGCAGTATTATATTGCGCAAAACCTAAACCAATTTAAAGTTTAATCTTCTCCTAAAATGTCATACAATAACCTTAGTGTTATTTTCCAGAGATTCAAGATCTGTCAAAGCTAAATCTACCATTTTAATTCTGAATAAGAGCAGCTTAGGGCCACTATTTGACAGGAATCTTTGGCAGATGAAATGCATCTTGATAATTAAGAGATAAAAACATATTTATAGAATGGAAAACAACAGATCAATAATTCTAATCACAGAAAATATCTATTTCTACCTTTTCACAACGTAAGAGACAACTCTAGAATGACCAAACCAGCCTATCATAACTAGTTCTGCCATCATAACCTGATCTGCCTGCAATGAAAAGGGACCCCAGTTAACCAAGTTCAAGTCAATTATTTTAAACTCAAATCTCATGATTTCTGATTATATTTTCTCTCATAATGAATAAATTTTAAAAGAGCCTAAGAATTCTAATTCACTTCATGGTATGCATAAATGCATAAATATTCAAGCAATGTGCCAAATTTTACTGAAAATTTGCATTTTTGAAGTTCCAGGTCTGATATACACTCTCAAAAGATTGACAAATCAGGGCCAAAAAATTATGGACTAGTGTTCTTTCAAATTGCTTTTACCACCCCTTCCCCCCCTAAAAAAATGACAACAACAACAATAAAAAAAAAACACACACACAAAATAAAAGAGGGAACTACAGCTGTCATACAGTAATGTCATGTCACCCTACAGCTGTAAAACAAGGTCATGTTTATGGCAATGTGCTGCACTTCAGTGTGTAAAACAAGGTCATGTTTATGGCAATGTGCTGCACTTCAGTGTGTAAAACAAGGTCATGTTTATGGCAATGTGCTGCACTTCAGTGTGTAAAACAAGGTCATGTTTACGGCAATGTGCTGCACTTCAGTGTGTAAAACAAGGTCATGTTTATGGCAATGTGCTGCACTTCAGTGTCAACGTATAACCTACTATGCAAGATTGAAACTAACTTATCAGTGGCTTGTCTGAAGGAAAGGAATGCAGAAATTGACATCAAGCATTGTAGCTGAGTGTCATGTTGATAAATGGCAACCTCTCTTTAGATGACATGAAATCCCAACCATTGCAGCTAATTAAGATCCCTTTGTTTAGAGGTAGGTTATATATATTGGTATATATTATAATGATGTATAATTTAAAAGCTATCAGGATAAGTTTTGTCTTACTGGGTGGAAAGTAGAACCGACAATCATAGTTTTCAGGAGGGAAAACCAAAACTAACCTCCTCTAAACCGCCAGTACAAGACTTAAAACATAAAACTTTAAATGTATATAGCTTTATTAAAAAAATAAAAGTACTTTACAGTTCTGTTAGAAAAGACCATTATACCTTTCATTATGGGCGAATGAAAAATAAAAAATCCATTTTTAAGTTTCTAAATGCATCTTCATCAGGTGCTGTTTACTTAATGAAAAAAAATAAATACTGTCAATATCTAATAAATTCAATCTTGAAA
This sequence comes from Solen grandis, assembly GCA_021229015.1. NCBI lineage: Eukaryota > Metazoa > Mollusca > Bivalvia > Adapedonta > Solenidae > Solen > Solen grandis. Next base: position 43,069 of record JAIFHC010000140.1, on the reverse strand, counting down.
TTTAATTTTGAAGAATTTCATTAGGAAGTCGAGTCTAAATGCTATATATGTATATATCAGTTTTCAGACATCTTTTCTTAAATTAACTTGATGCAAAAAGAAAGAGAAGCTATTCTCCTGTTTCAATCTACAGGGAATATCCATGACACATATTAATTACAGCTACACGTTATGTTATATGCATTCCATTCAACAATGCGTAAACACAACACACATCTACACGCTGTATGTCAGTACACAGTAATAAATATGTCGAGATTACATTGGAATATAAATAGGTACACTATATACAATTTACATATTCACATATCTTCCCATTCACCCGCTAATATTCTGCAAGCAACATAGTTAGATAATACAATGACAGGGACTCCTTTCCTTTTTAAAATATAATTAAAATTTTAATTTAAAAAAATTAAAAATAAAAGCACATGTAATTCAGTGAAAATACAGGATCCATAGCTGTTTTACAAATAATGTAATATACATTTTGCAAACTCCCATAACTATAATAGCACAAGACTATACATCAATCATTCCACTTATCAAAGCCTTGAGTAATATATAATTTGCATGCCAAGGAGCGGCGAGAAACATGCCTTCAAGGATCGAGGCATCAGATATTCACTTTTTTTTTTTTTTTATCATATTTGCATCAAGTATGTATGTCTATATAGTCTAATGACTATCAGCATTTACAAGTAGCTGAATACAGCAGAAAAAAATGGTGCTAATCCTATTGCAACATGTATATTACATCATGAACAGTCGTTGGAGCATGCTAATACTGAATAATAAAACCTACCATTACATTTATAGTCTCAAATTATTTTAATTACACGATGCCTGTTTCTTAAGCGTGATCGATAAGTTAATTTATGGTGTCTGGAAACTAAAATAAGCAATCATTAAAAAAGCGGTCGGTTTTGGTTCTGACACAGTTATTTCTTTTCCAGAATACAAATGTGTAGAAGTGGAAAACAAAAGAAAGGAAGACAACCAAATTAAACTTGTCACATTATCTAATTTAAGGCAGAAGAAACTGAAAACAAGCACAATTAATAAGTTGTCATTTTTGTATTAAGCTTAAAAATAAGAGAAGAAGACAAGAGGCATTGCTGTACAATTATAGATTAAAAGTGATTAAAGACAAAATGAAACAGTTACAGAAAACCTGCTGCAGACGCTGCCGAAAATCTAGAATCTGAGGAAGTTGCATCTTATGCCTTAAATTTATAGTTGAATATAAAATAATGGGCATATTGATTCTTGTTTTATTTTTTTTAATGTTTTCTATTGGTTCTTACAGAACTGTTTGCCAACAAGTAAAGAGCAAAAAACCAACAGGGTTATGGAAGCTACTCTTTCATGTCCAATTAGCACAAAACCTAGACATTCTTGCATTGAGGGTGCGTGGGTTTCACTCTCCAAAAGGTTACACATACAATGAGTCAAACAAATCCTACGGTAGACCAGTCATGCCCTTTAACACAGGTGGAATCCTTCAGTGATTCTCAGGACCTTATAAACAGCAGGAAATATCTCAAGTTATCTTTTTGTTCAACAAATTTTCCTCTTAATTACAGTTGTTTCCAGATCTCTCTATAGAAATGGTATCTTCAAATGCTTTCCGAAGTGGATAATGCTCGTAAAAGAGAAACTCCATTCAAAGCAATGGCCCATTTACTAGACTTTAATATCTGGAACAAACTCATTTCATTTCACTTTGGCTGTTCAATGCATGTTTCTGTGTATTTAGCCATGTTCCAGTTAATGGCAAAATCGTGAAATGGATTACTTAAAATTGCAATCATCTACATCCTTTCAGGTTTATTTACAGTGAGAACATCACTTTGGTATATGTAATACTATAGAAATTCTGAACATCGTCCAGTAAAACTAGTACTCGATATGCAAACTGCTTATTGTAAATGGTTTACCACCTTTTGAATAGAGTTGAAGCAATGAAGCCTAAAAAAAGCGGGGTTATAGGAGTGTATTAATGAGGCACAACTGATCTATGTAAGGTTTATTTGGGTCAGAACTGGCAATTGCAAGGTACATTTTCTGGTTGGAAACGTTGCTTTCCAAACCACAACACAAACTGTCACTTCCCCACTTCACTTCCCTCAATTTTGTTACATTAGATACAAAATGGATTAAAAAAGAGAGAAAAAAAGATGGTGGAGAAACCCCAGATGAAATCCTTCGATACAAATGATTTTTGCTATTTCATACTTTCTGATATGATTGTAACATTTTGTATGTATCAAATATATTTTTATGAGAGGCAATGCCTGCTGGGACTGGCTAGATGCACAGACAATGTTCCATGTAACGAGATCCCATCAGACTATATATTTCATCCCATTGGATATTGCAGTCCGGCAGCAACGACAGGCATTTCAAGAGAAATGTTTTTGATCCTATCCTTTAAAACAATAATAGTTTAGGTTTAATTGAATTCCAACAATGTAAATTCTTCTCTAGATGTCTAATACATCTGTCCAATCCAGTCTGGTGGCTTGCTCCTTGCAGCTGGAATCAATCTATAACCAGTGAGCTAGACACCAGATTGGGAGGTACATGTGCTTTTTTCTATCCGAGACCCATTTTCCCCAATTTTCCTAGAAATCAAGCTTTTGTTTCAGACCCATTCTTAACAGCCAGTATATACTGCGTTTATACAGCAAACTCTGCTGGAAACTTAGTTAGGCAGGCTCCTTAAACAGCTGATTAAGACTCAGAAAGTAATTCAACATAGGACAGAAACTTAACGCTAAAAAACCATAACCGTCCCAGTGTACTTTTCCAGGTAAAAAGGGCACTGGGTTAATTCCGAATCAATCAATCTATCAACAGATGTTTACCTGTGGAATTATAATTATGACTTCTTACACCTAATAAATCATGTCCCAAGGAAGGTAACATAGGATTAAGAAACTAATTGGAATCCAGTGGCTTAAGCAGTCAATGGTGGACTTGCAATTGAACAATGCAACAGATTTTATGCCACATGCGTTTCAAGGCACAATGGCTGAATTCTATAAAGGAGGATTTTGCCCTTCCCCCATGCCGACGGTTCCATTGTGAACCTTCCATTCTAAAGTAAGACAATTGAACTCTTCTGTCACACTATACCGACTGAGTTTAACACGGTAGGGGTAAAGTTATCAATATTTTGCGCAAAATTTGATCCCCCTGGTAAGAAGTCTGAGAAAGCGACGGTAAATCAAAACCCGCTTAAATGAAAAAATATCTCTTTTCTAACTGGGAAGACTTTCCAAAAACACAGGCACTATAATTTCCCCCAGCAGAGCTGGGAGACAGTTCGGGAGAAAATGAATGGCATTTGTTGGAGTATATGTCAAGTTAACGCTAATAACCGAACCTAATGCCACACGCCATGACAGAATGATCAAACTTTGTCTGCCTTAATATGTCTTTTGAACATTAGTGTCATGGGTACTCATAATTACACTGTATCCAAACAAACACTGCAGGGAAAGTAATTATCTCATTTACCAGAAAAAATAACACACTGAAACCATAGAGAAATATTTCCGCCACTCACATATACACTTGACGAAACAGCTTATGCCAACAAAATCTATGAAACAAATTCCCTGCAAAGACAAATTTTTTTTTTGTATGAAAAATATCTACTGAAGAAATATTTTTTAATAGGTGCACATTTTTCAGTCACTTATCAGGGAAAACATATCAATGCTGATTTTTTTTTTTCATCTAGAAATAAACCACGAAGAACATATTTGCAATTTTAATCTGTTTAAGTTACTGATACATAATTATTACATAGCCACAAGATATATTTTCTATGACATGTTATAAGTTGATGAATTTATTTACAAGCAAAGTAATATTTACATTTGAGGAAGACCTCTTTAATCACTGCTTTATGTGCCAAAAGTTACATTTACTCCAAGCTGTTGTTGGAACATTAGACAAGTTAATTTTGTAAGGAATTGATTCTCTACTATAAAGCAAACCCAAAATGCACATTTCAGAGCATGTTCCAAGAACATCAAAGTCTTGGAATTTTAGAACATATTCCAGTATAAGAATTAAGTGTTAAATGTTTTAATCAAGCGATGCCCCACATATTTCTATTTCCTGTTGGAAGTGGCAGTTGTGATGGGGTTATGAGAAGCATGACAAGCACACAGTAAAACACGCTTTTTACAAACACGTACTTCTGAAGGATCTCCTGTGTTGTCATTTGCTCGCTGTCATTGGTCTGCAAGGAGAGGGAAAAAAAACAATGGTGCAAAAATAAGTAACGACACGAAACTGAACGTGGGTACAATAATGTGTGGAAAACTTAAAAAACAAATAAAAAAAAAATAAAATAAAAAAAATACTGAAATGATATGAAGCATGATTTAAAGCAACAAGACACCAGAGAACATGTACATCCTTTGACAATACAAACATATACAATTTATACAAAAAATATTACCTTCTTTTATAGAACCCAAGTACGTTTTCGGCAATTTAGATATATTTTCAGTGATTTGGATATAAGTGGAGGAAATGGTAGACAAAATATGCCAAAGGAGATGGAGATCGAGGAGAAAAAGAAGATCCAAGCCCATATAACAAAAAATGTGATTCCCCTTTGACTCAGAGAAAATATATCCCAAACTAGAAAAGATAAAGATTATCCAAAATATAATACTAATATAATTATATAAAATTGATATTTTTTCCCTTGGCACAATTACTTCTTCTTACAAATACAATTACAATGTGTTTTTTTTTCTCTATTCTTGCGGGAATACAGGCAATATTTCCTCCCTAAAATGCAAGAGGAATAAAAAAAGACAACAACACATAAGCTGTAGACAGAAATCATAGACATGTTACCATTGACAACATGAACCAAACAGATAACAAACATGAAGAAAACAGGATACAACATTCAAACAACAGACAGTAACAGATAATATACACATGTTCAAAATGGCGAAATTGTAAAACTGTGTGAAACTCATACAGCTAAGTTCAACTGGTTAAAACACTGAGGAGAAAAAAAAATGTTAGAAAAAATAAAGCAATCAGGTTTAATTTGTAACGCTCCTAAGAGTAAACATTATTTCTAAGCACATGCACAGGAAAATATGCGTGGTGAGCATGCACATGGATAGTGCATTTACGTATTTGTTTCTGGAAGAGTCAAATTAAAAGAATGCACTGGAGCGGCAGTGGTTACAATTTCCCACTTTCTGTAATAAAAAGTCAAGTTCTGGTCGCAGGAGCAAAGTGTTTCAGCATTTAAAAATACAAATTGGTTAAATGGAAAACTCATTTTCATTTCATCTTGTAATGTCATAGTCGAATAATAAAAGCCATTTGGAAATCATTCACATTTCCAGTTTAATGAAACACCCTTTAATGGCATTTGAAGTTCCTGAGGAATTCCCCATTCTAATGTCTTCCACGGAAATGATTCAATAAATTTCCAACATACATGCGCACATCAAATCATGTGTTCAAATCTGGTTGTGCTTTTTTTGTTTTCTTTTCCAATCTTGGAATCCTTTATCAGCCATAGGGAATGCAACACATTTAAATGAAATCCTTTTTCCATGTCTAGCAAGGGAATCCCTAGAAAGCTTTGCTATTTTCTTCCATTTCTTCTGTAATGAGAAATTTTTAATCTATTCTCTAAATAAACTAAGCTTTATCAATGTAATCCCTGGAGAATAACTATATTCGGATTAAAAACCTAACTGTCAGACTTAATTCTGTCCTGAAAATGACTGTCATACCCATGGCAGAGAGGATTTTCCACACTCTAATTATTTTAATGACTTCTATCGATTTTCCAAACAGACTTAAGAATAAAGAGTTCACAAAGAAAAGACTGCTCAAAAAACAACAAATATATTTGTTTTTTCTTTATCAGGTTTTCTTGACTGCAAGCCAATACTCTGATATCTGACTTGCATTTTGAAGACAAAAAAGAATGATAATAATAAAAATTCTCAAAAATTAATCATATTTGAAATTTGTGTTTGAGAATGGAGAGCTGTAGCATGGCACAAGAAGTTTGTAATAAAAAGTCACCTGGCATCAGTCACCTTGATATCCAAGTTATATGATAGCAAGACTAAATACGGCAGCAGTTGAAATCTGAAAGGCAGCCCTGCATGTTTTTATCATCACAGGCTAGACAAACACTGCACCATTTTCATCAGAATGTTTTCTGCTTCTGACTCAGCTTCTATTATCAGACTCAGTTATTAATAAGCAAGTATTACACTACAGATTGCCTGGGGATCTGTCCAGTCTTTGTTAAGACTCCCCTAAGTGTCTTGCAGACACTTAGAAGAGTGGCCATCTCAATATCTGACCATTGTCTAGCAATTAAACATCAATGAGAGGCAGGCTTTGCAGTAGGTCTTCAAAGGCCATACTTGGTAGGCTATCTCTCCCTAATACCTCAACTTCTCTTTACCCCCCCCCCCCCCCAAAAAAAAAAAAACAACAACAAAAACATACATTCTTTTTTTTTAAGTAGAACTCACAATTACTTTAACTGTGCATTTTGTAACTATAAAAATAAAAATATAACAGACTGGTCAGTTCTTTAGCCCCTGATCAGATTATCATATGACCAATCATGAATACCATGAAAAAGATGGTTGAAGCAGACCAAGCTATGCTAACAGACATTCTTGCTCTGTCTCCTACTGCAAAACAGACAGGTGGCACATGCAGCAAGCCCACTTCATGAAGCAAGTGGCTAATACTATAGGGTAGGGATTCCTTCAGACCTTAATCTACATATTCTGCATTTCTACTGCCGATATGAATTCAGACAAGATTAAAAAAAATAATAATAAAAAAATAAAAAAATTGAAGATCTACACATAGATCTAAGTGTATCAAATTGCTTTCATTCAATCTCCGAAATGTGTGAATTTTGAGCCATCTACATAATGAAAAGTGTACGATAAGTTTTCCTTGTATGGACTTGATATTAGGAATCACTTGTGTGGATTCCATCTAATGTACAAGCTGATATCCTTCTATGGCTGCTCTTTTGAAAATGCCAATTCTTTTGTATGGTTAACAATATCATCTTCTCTTCCTTTATGAGAATTTATGTTTATATTTATTGATGTTAAGAAACTTTTTATCACATTTATCTTATATAAATTTGTGCCATTTTTTTTTTTTTTTTTAATTTTTTTTTAAGGAAGGTTTTGTAAAGAATTATCTAACATTGAACTTGAAGATGTCCAGTCAGTGCAAAGCATTTTAGGTTAATTAGAACAGATATAAAAGGATGTAGACAGTAAAACTAACACCACAAGCAATAGGAAATGTTTTTTTTCTTTTTTCTTTTTTAATTCATGCTTTGTAGAAGGAGAAGAAATCTGGAAGAAATTAACTGCAGAAGAACATGCAACAAGACAACAAAAAAACTTTGGAAAAATATATATGACAAAATGAAAAAAGAACCCTTTGACTCCAAATTTTGGGAGAAGAGAAATATAAAAATGATGAAAACTATGGAAAAAATACGTAAAAAAATTTACAGACAAAAACAGAGACTTTGAAATGTTGGACTCACCGGAATTTGGTTTTAGAATCAGGGCGTGGGACGAATTAGGCCAAGAGTCACGGGGCCTGACACGCCTACAGAACAAATGCACACTCATCATTTAGGGGGCCATGACTGGTGTGTGTGTGTGGCGGAGGGAAACAGTCCCCGGGGTTGCGGCAACCCTGGTTTCAAGTCAATCTGAACAGGTGAGTACAGACAACAAAACACTAAGACTGAATGGTTTTTACCTCTACTCATTAAGTGCTCACCACAAATTCTATTTATGAATTTATGAGAGAATTTTAGTTAATGGGTCTCCCAAATCTACCTTCCTCTTCCAAAAAGGCATGGGTTGTGAGGGATAAACAAAAATTGGTTATAATCGGTCCACTGATATTTTGGGTGGAACTTACATAATCTCAGTAAATTTCTGATGACCTTTAGATATAATCTATCTTTAGGAAACCACAACTTTGTCAAATGCACTTTTATTTTCTAAAGTGGCATGAATAATCTATTGACCTAGAAAATGAAGTTTGCATACATTCTATTTTTAGTTTGCTCTTACTTGGTCCTTAGTTTCAACAATATATGAAAATTGTGGTACAACAAGATTTGAGAATCTTAATCTGAGATATTCTGTGAGACACTGGCCTGATTACTCAAGCATAGGATTCTCTTCATTTTCAATATAACCTGTGACTACCATTCTTTTATTTACTGGGGGAAAAAAGTAAGCCGCAGCTGAGAACCAATATCATGGGTAACATGGACAGTGTATAGAGAAGCTGCGAGCCAGAGCTCCTCTATGTGCAGGTTGATCAAGGGTTGTGTGGGTTGCTATGCTCGGGGACTGTTTCATTTAACTAATGTTAACATCTACTTTAATAAAAAAAAATAATTGTGCAGAAATCTTAAGTTAAAATGTGCATTAGAAAAATTATATGTTAAATTGTGCATTCAAATCAACTAAAGGGTCAGAGTATAGAGGAATATGCATAGTATCCTGCTTTTCACAATCATATGGATACGAGGGAATATGAGGGAAAACAAGGGAATGATGAGCTACACTAGGGCCAGCACTCTGAACAATAAGATGTCAGGCCTTATTGTACTGTGGTCAAAACAGTCATATATAGCATCCAGTATGGCCTGACTGAAAAACATCTCAATGAAATAAAATGAGCCAATTATCTTAAACATTATTCTAACCTTTTCTTAATGAAGTCATTACAACAATAAAAAAAGTTGCTCACATAAGACCTTTATACACAAGATAAGAATAGAATGATTAAATATAAAAAAAAAATTTTTGGAATGATTGAACAAAATGCCCTCCACATATTAAGTACCTATATGCAACAGGGGGAAAAAAGTAATAAAGTTTTTACGACCTAAAAAGGGAACAACTGTACAAGAAAAGATCAAAGAAATGATGTGGTGAAATGTTCGTTCTGTTGATTTACCCAACAGCACATTTCATGAATTATTTACAGAATGAGTCTATCATTTGTATGCCACTATGTCCGCAAAACAATTAGCAATAAACAATGGGGGAGCGGAGTTTTTACATGGAGCCAGGGAATGTGGAGGCATCGTTTCCAAAGCGATGCCACCTGCCAATTGTGCCAGCATGTCGCTGAGGGCGCGGCCAGACGCCAGATAACAACACCATCCAAACATTAATAATGCTGGGGTTGAGGGATGGCGGAAATCAATGTTTTGTAAAATGCAACATTAATGAGGCGGGAGACGAACTTGTCAGGCACTTCTGCAGTTAATTTCTCGCCACTAAACATGGAATTAAACAATAAATCTTCCAGTCCGCTGGTTGATGTCATGGAGACAAGGTCCAAGTGAAAACATCCGCGACTATGCTTCAACCATTTATGCTCAATGACAGCTAATCTATAATAACCAATATGGCTAGTATGCACCCTAATTAGATTTCACGCTATATTCTTTGCAACAGGAACCATGTCCTAACAGGGTTAAACCTTATCAGACAGAAAATCCTTCCACTGACAAATTCACTTGTCTTTCAGATGAATTGGCTTGATTTTTCTTTCTTTTTTTATTCTTTTTTTTTACGAGTACTTGTTTTTTTTGTGATTAGAATTGACTGAATCTTAGGCACTAGCATTTATATATAAATCAGTTTAGATAACTGACATTGGAATCAAAATATGTGTTTCATGAATATCTTATAGAAATGGTGTACTAATTAATATGCATTTGAATGTAATATTATAAGTATTGTTTGTAGATTTATATATGTGTATGTGCAAAGTGGTAACATAACTCTAAGGTAGCCCAGCCATCAATGAATTATATAACAAGGTCCTTAAAATGCTTAAAAAGACTTCAGGACAGATGCAAACATCAGTTATAGGCTCTTTCCCCTACGTCTATAAAATGCTTGCATTAACTATAAAATTCCCATTATCACTTGAAAGACCATGATCACAATTAACTATGGATGGATAAACCTTAAGTACCTAGCCCCCAGGTGGCTTAAAGCACTAATTCTACCACACTTCATGTGATGAAGCAGCCTTATTTTTTTTCTTCAATATACCTTATTCAATATTCATATATCTAAATCATACATGTTAGGTCAGTGATCATTCATTGAAAGCCAGATGGGCTCATCCGCATATATAAAAAAAAAGGCTGATGAGCCCTCCTGGCTTTCAATGGATATTGTAAGCATTATCTCTTCATAAGAAGAGTGAGTCTTAAAATAAAAAAAAGATAGAAAAAGTTTATTCTGCTGTCAAAAAGTCTAGGACTGGACCAGTGTTTCACCTGTGTGACCAATCTTTGTAAAATCACATTTGGGTATTTAGGGCAACATCAGGCAATACTGGACGTGTTAGTACGGACAGAGGACAAACATCTACTGAAGCCCCAGGGTGGTCAGCACTGGAGGTGTGTTATCAAACAGGTCTCACAATGCACAAGAACACAAACCCAAGGCAAAAAGACAAGAGACGAGTCGAAACAAAAATGTGACAAAAGCAAATAAAGACAGAAAGATAGATAACAGAAACAAACATGTGAAAAAATGACCTGTTTTGGTAACAATAAAAAAATGAATTAAATCCTTACAGGCCCTCCTTCCTCTTCCTCAGTCAATATGAGTGAAATCATTGAAGGAATACCCATATATGACTAGCATTATTAAATAAAAATATGTCCAAAGAACAAATAAATGCCATCATGACATATCATTGCAATGTTGATAAAAATACAGTAGACACATGGCATTTGAAACCGTTTTCTTTTATTAATGCCAACTGTAAACTGCCACATGAATTGAAATGAATAAATCAATTTTCTAGCATGACTCGGTGACTTTTTTTCTATTTTTCTATAACTTTTGCTGACACATCACAAATGATCTTTCTCAGAGTCAATAAAATGTCTGCTTCTTAAAAGCATGTTTGATTTCCAGATAAATCAGAGGAAAGAAGACCTGTTTGTATCACCTTGCCAAGATATAAAACATACATATAAACAAATCTTATATAAAGACTTCTATAACCATTACGAAGCAGCTAGTATATTCTAATGCCCTAATATATCCTACAATAGACAATGAAGCTAAATTAAAGGGAGATTATAGATTTCATATGAAGAAGAAGGAAAAAAATGAAGATAATAATAGATAATAATAAAGAAGTAAAAGAAAGGTGACCCAAAAGGGTTGTTGACCTACCCATCTGATAGCCTCCTTGTCCGTAGGCTGGGGCAGGTTGACCAGGCTGCATCTGCATCCCCCACTGTTGTTGCATTGGCATGCTGCTGCAAAGGTCAAAGTCATACAAAGGTCAAACTGGTTGTCATAGGAATAGGGGTTGAGAGGTGGCCTTTCTGAGGGTGAAACATTAAGAGATTGTGCTCAATTATTTCCATATTCAGTGAATACAACATCTGAGCAAAATGTCTTAACTTTTTGAAAACCTGGAAGTTGGAAACAACCATGATTAAATTTATGTAGAGATTAAGTCATTAATGCCATATGTAACTAGTGACCTACGGCAGTATGCATCTAGTGACATACTGTGGTTGGTATCTAATGACATCCTCCTGAAGATAACAAGTGACATATAGGGGGTATGCATCTACTAACATATTTCTGTAGATAACTCATGACATACAGGGGGTATGCATCTAGTGGCATATTCCTGTAGATAACTAGTGACATATAGGGGGTATGCATCTAGTGATGACATACGGGAGGTATGCATCTAGTGACATATTCCTGTAGATAACTAGGGGGTATGCATCTAGTGACATATTTCTGTAGATAACTCATGACATATGGGGGGTATGCATCTAGTGACATATTCCTGTAGATAACTAGTGACATACAGGGGGTATGCATCTAGTGACATATTTCTGTAGATAACTCATGACATACTGGGGGGTATGCATCTAGTGACATATTCCTGTAGATAACTAGTGACATACTGGGGGGTATGCATATAGTGACATTCCAAAAAAACATATTGCAATGTATAACTAGTTAAGGCAGTAACATATATCTAGTGACATACTGATTTTTAACTTTTGTCTGACTTGACTTGACTATCTGAGTTTACTGTAGCTTCGACAGTATTTCAGTCACATAGCTACGTCCAGCTAATTACGGGTGGAGGAAGACTCCGAATGCACGGAGGCATCCGGGTAGAACCATCGACCTACAGCAAGCCAGCTGGAAGGCTTCCTCACATGAAAATCCGAATGACTCTGTCGGGATTCGAACCCACACCGTGAGGGGCTGAGTAAGTGCTAAAGTCAGCGACTTTACCCTTTCGGCCATGGAGGCCCTTACTATTGTCTGAGAGGAAAATTCCATAATATAGAATATTCTTAGCAAACTGAATCCCTGAATTGCAATTATTGCTTGAAAATCCGTTTTCTTTATGAACTGATACTTGACTTTACTTTCTTTTATTAAAATCTGAAAATAAAGACTAAATTTTTCTTGAACTCTTTGATTTAAAATAGAAAAGCACAACTTTTACGAATTAATGTCACATTTTATTTAGTATGCTTGATTTCAAAACATGCAATTCAATTTTTTAATTCAAATTTATATTCATAATTGCTTTCAGTGGAATTAGTTAGGAAAAATAACTTAATTATTTGCATTTTTGTCATCAAAATTGAAATTTTCATTTGACAAAAATCAATTTATTACTGTACAAAAACTTCCGAGAAATTCCTATTGTTTGGAAACAGTAATAAATAATGTTCTTCTTTTTTCTTCAGATATTTTTCTTTATTTTTGTTTACAACGTAGCAAATACAAAACTTCACAACATATTTTCATTTCATGAGACAAACAGAAACGTTATGTCAAGCTGTATTGTGTATTATATTCATTTAATATTTCAGTATGAGATACTTCCAATTCAAAACTTAAATTGGAGGTTTTTAAAACCTGACCTTTTAATCTTTCATATTTTTTTCCCCAAATGAAAGGTTTGGATGCATACAATACACACCCACTCAGACCAAGGAAAATCAGCTGAACCGTCAACACAATCAACTAGACCGCGTACAAACTTTTGTTGCATATTTCAAGTGTGACGTCATATGACGTCATAGGCATATGAAAATCATAGAAATCAAAATTTCAGCCTTTGAAGCATGTGTCATTAAATTTTCATTGCCCTTCGACAATTTCAACATATAGAAATATTCTTATTCACAACACAACTAGCTTCACAAAGGTCTCCATGATGCAGTGGTAACATACCCAACAACGAATCTTAGGGTTGTGGGTACAAACCCCATTGGGGAAAAGGATTTTTCATGACCTTTCCAGCCAAAAAGTACTGGTCCAACCCAGAAACCATTGAAATGGATGAGTAGAAGTTGAATGAAGGTAAGTAGAAGTTGAATGCACATGTTGCAAAATAAAATAAAAAAATTTTTAAAACAATTTGTCACAGAAATACTTAGGAAAATAAAAAAATCACTATCAATGTTTTATGGGTGTGGAGCAAAACTACTGAAACTGCTTCTTTGTATGTAGTTAGCCTAGTTTTACACCGAGGTTTAGATTTCCACTTCCAGAGTCAAGAGTTTAAAATTCAGACTCAGAAGAGGAGATTAATTTGGGCCCAGATCACTGTTTGCCATCTTATGAACTGTTTAATGAATATTCGTGTCTTACCCGTACTGGTATCCGTATCCATAGGCTCCGCCCCCTCCCTGCATGTTGTACCCTTGTTGTCCGTAGCCCGGGTAGTAACCGTACCCCATGTTGTAGTTGTAGCCCATATTGCCTCCGCCCATACCAGAGCCGTTAAACTGCTGTTGCTGCTGGGGCTGAAACACACAGTCAGTTGCTTAGTGACATAATTAACATAATGTACCTGTTGCTTAGCAACCAAAATAAAATAAAAAATAGGACAATCTGTCTGGAACAACGTAATTGCCACCAAAATAATCTTCTAGAATAAGACTTGATAAAATTCAGCTGAGAAAAACTCATGCCATTTATGAGGTAAAAATTATTGTAGTTAATTTTTTTTTTCTTTCTTATTTTATTTGTGTTGATTGGAAAATAAAAATTAAAAGAATAAAAACTTAAGAGCTCACAAAATATACACCATACCAAACATAAAGGAAATGTCATTTTTTTTTTTATTTAATCTTTTAAAAAAGAAATACATGAGGCCTAGACACAAAGAGACATTAGAGAGAGAGAGAGCCAGTCTGGCGCTAAATATACGCATCTGTAGATCAAATGGCATCAGACTTTATATTACATAAATCTGTTACAGATATTTATCTTCCAAGTGATTTGTTTAACGAAAATACAAGAAAAAAAAAAAAAAAAAAAGAAATCCCCAACAAAATTTCAGTCTGGAGATTTGCAACAGTTTGGATTTATCTTCTGTGGCTGCATTGCATTCAATCGAATGACAACCTATTTACAACCATGGACTGTCATGCGTCTAGTGCAGGCAAAAGTAGCCGGCTCCTGAGCTTCAAGCCATGGAAACACATTTATCACAGCTTCGGCCATTAAGATAGTTTACAGCAATCCAACATAGAAATACCAGTCTCGCAGGAAATTGAAACTTTGATTTCTGTCCTCCTCGTTTGGTATCAATCATTTCTACCATGTTATCTTTCCTTATATTTGTGTCTGTCTCAACCCCCCTCCCATTCACTTCTCTACTTACATTAGTTAAACCTAATATTTCAGTGATGGTTTTCAAAGAGTAATAAATGTGCATTGATTTCTTTCTTCCCCTCCAAAATCTGTGATTTCATTATCCTTTTTATTTTTCTCATTACTTACGCCCAATCAATTTAGTATGCATATGATTTATATGACTTGCTGAAAAAGAGACTCTAAAAAATATCAACTTAAGTCTATCTGCTGACCGCCCCAAAAAAATCAACAGACCAACAGACTGGTTCTTGACTAGGTAACAAAGAACGGATTGCAATATGGATGGACCTGCATGCCCAATCTATGTAGAAAACAGATTAAGCTGATTCATATAAAAAAAAAATCCAGCAGTATGTCAAAATGCCAAACTCAAACCCATGAAAACAGTAGCCCAGTCTGAATACACAGACTGGTTCCCATCAGGAATCCCAGCAGTCCTACAGTGTGGTCCAGCCTCCTGGGGACACTTACCGACTGGTTCCCTCCCATCATTTGAGGTGTAGAGGACTGGGACTGGGTGGGGTCGTTGGATTCCTTGCCCCATGAGCACTTGACCTGTTGTTCATTGACAATCTGGCCGTGAACACCACATATAGCTTGCGCTGCACTTTCCTTGCTTGAGAACCTGCCAATTACAAAACAAGAACATTGTCTGATTTAAGAAACAAAGTAGCCTTTGATATAAATGAATTTAAGCTTAATTCTTTACCTCATATAGACTCATTCTGACACATTGGCAAACAGAGGAGACCCAGATCAGACAGCTCCTAGAAGGGTCTCCTCTTTTTGCTCATACTAAAGTGAAGCTCAGATTCTTTAGATACATAGCAAATAAAAATGCAATCTTTCATATATCATTTAAAGTTACGGAAATCTAATGTTCTTTCAAGTTATAAATTTGTCCATGAATATTCATGAGGTAAATGGTTAAAAGACACTGATGTCACTCGATTGTAGTTCACTTACTATCTGTAAATTTTCATCACTTGTATGAAATCTTTTGTTCAACACTAAGTCTTATAACCTGACAATTTCCATTGCTTGTATATAACTTTTCTTTTGACACTTCTACCTCTGAAATTCTCATTGCTTGTTTTCCGTGTTTACTATTTTGTACAAATGACTGCATTACAAGAGCAGAAACTTAAGAGTCATACTGTCATTAGCAATAACTCTAAGATAGAGAAACCTTTTCTATGCAAACTTAATTGAGAAAGATACTGCAATGCACGTCATTAAAATAAACCCTCCCGACTCGGTAAACCACATACAGCCAATTACGCCAGTCATGCCAAAACAGGAATTGAGGAAGGGAGGGTGGAGATGACAAACCAACTGTTCCCTGGCCCCCCCCAGGCTGTGATTAAGTTGCCACGGCAACCCTCCACGGCAAGATACATCCACACACACCATGTTGCACACACATCATTACAGCGGTGCAGCGGTAGACGTGGTCTGGACTAACAAGGTGTTGGTGACCATCATTAACACAGGCCTGGTGTGAGTTTCCCCAGATATACTGACCACTAGACATCTATATCAGGCACTTAACCAGCTACAGTAATTGTCAGACTCCTACTTTTTTATATAGACCCTGCTGCTGCTAGAGATTTTTTTTTTTTTTTTTAACCGCCAAATTGCACTTTTAGAACTTCAGATAAAGGCACATTTATCAGAAAATTACAACCTTATTCTATATTATTAGAGATATCATTGAAGGAGATGAATATACAATTTTCAGGAAATCAAGTTCAGTAAATTAATTTTCATCAAAGTCATTAACTTTAACATGAATATTCATGAGTCAAGGCTTTGTACCGGGGGGGGGGGGGGGGGGGGGGGTATTCAACTCCTTTTATGATAACTCTAATAGTATTGAATAAGGTTGTCATTTTCTGATAAATGTACCATTATCTAAAGTCCTAAAAGTGCATTTTTTTTTCTTTACCATGTAGACTAGAATCTGAGCTACAATATTATACATGCAAAAAGAGGAGACCCTGATCAGAGAGCTCCTTTACAGAAGCTGTCTCATCTGGGTCCCCTCTGTTTGTGTCAAACTGAGTATATATGAAGTAAAGGATTAAACTAAATTGAAATCTCGATAAAACAGGACATCACACATTAGGCCGCACTTCACAAGATCAAGTAATATAATTAGCAATTACTTATCAGAATGATTGACCCTTTACCTCATTGGCAAATGTAGCAGACCCAAATCTGACAGCTCCTTCCAGTCAGGGTCTCCTCTGTTTGCTCATACAATATTGTAGCTCGGACTGTTTGCTCATACAATATTGTAGCTAAGATTCAACACAGTCTGCCCAGCTAAGAACAATGCAGTTGCAGTCAATTTATATTTATCAATTCATAAATCTGTACATGAATATTCATAAATTAAAGGGTTTCACAGTTTAGCAAGTTATCAAGATGTTTTTCTTCATGATCTCTTTATTTTTTTTTTTTTTTTTTCAGAATCATAATCTTTACTTTCGAAATTGTCTTGAATACTGTTATGTCTAGTTGCTTCAGATTAATAATCTATAAAGCTCTCAATATGCACAAGAAAAAAAAAAAAGATGCATCCTTCCCCCCAGACAAACAATCATTTTTAAACAATAGACTGAAAATTAAATATACGTAATAGAATCTAAACATGAAATATAACACTTTATAATGATTAGAGGAACTTAGAGCTGTAGGCAAAGTGTCTGGACGTATTTGCGCTAATTCAAAGTCATTCTTGTTTGTCAGCCTTCGATAATCCAACCAACGCCTTATTTGACGGTTAATCTATTCCCGAGTTCTGGGTCTGGAATGGTTCTGACCTTGGAAGACATCATCGAAAACACACCAAGCCTTGTTGGCAAAGCTTCAGTGTGCTGTGTCATGTAAAGCACAACTCTCTACTATAATTTGCTGCATATTTCTATTTTTTCAAATGATTGTTTTACAATACTTGTTTCTGGAAATTCATGTATAATGGAAAACCCAGGCTGATACAAATAGAATGATTCATTACTTCAACTGAAATCAAATCCACGCTTCAGTTGTTTGCTTTGTAAGCCATTATACACAGTATATTTTCGAACTGAAAAATTTGTTAGATTATTCCGGAATTTCTCATACAGCCCCTTTTCCGGGCCAGGTCTAATGGAAACTTACTTAACTTTGAACAAAAAAAAATTCTTAAAAACCAAACAAAATTAGCATGAGATTACATTCTAAGTAAAAAACACGTCCTATATTCTAACAAAACAGGAGATATTCGACAGAAACGACCTGTTTGATGCCCGCCCAACAATGTACCCCATTCTAATAATCAGGATTTTCGTTGAAAACCCAGTAAAAAAAATAAATTTAAATACTTAAAAATGAGAAGTAACACATTAGGTACTGAGGTATTCCTGCTAGACAAACTGGCGTTACAATTTTTCTTGTGAGAGAAAAAACTCTGGGAGACCATGGGGGGAAGACCATTAGACAACATGCCAATATACAACGGACTAACAAAAGGGGGGGGACTAACCATTCAGCCCCCTACCCTGTTGAAACCATGCCATTTATTGGCAATAAAAGTAAACTACTGGGACTCATCTTCCAACCAAATAATATTTTTACATGTCTTTTGACCGTGTGGAAAGTGTGTGCTGGTAGAGTCAAAATATCAATACCGTGGGTAGGTCAAGAAATGGCAGGAAGATCAACTTATGTGTAACATGTAGATGGAAAAGTCGGTTAACTATTCTTCACATAAGCGAGCCTCTTTTATGGTTTTGCCCTTTTTTATGGAACTGTATTATAACGAAAATGTTTTTTTGTTTTCTTTAAATAGAGTTTCTGTGAAAAAAAAAATGTTTCTCTTCAGGCCTGACCAAGACTCAGAAATAAATCAATGGAATAATTATGGGCTATGAACAATTAATTGAGATTGGACAGAGGGACACAAGCAATAATGACAAAATCGAGGAGAGGATAAACATTTTGTCGGTTAATCAAATATTCTGTTTTTGTGACAGTTCTCATTGCTATGGCAACAATATAAAAACTTATGAGTACTAGCTGAGAGAGATCAGTAACCATGACGATTACAGTCAATATTACGCGAGATGCTGGACATAAAACCCCGACCTTCCATGCGTGAATACCTTAATCATGCCTAAATATCGTCATTTCCCCATCTCGGCGGAACCAAATGACACATGGCCAGCAACAGTTAATAGTACCACGGAGACCGGGGAAATCGGATTTCAAATTACACGTCTGCTGGATTTATACAGTTAACAGCTTTTATTCCCCCTTTCTCTCTCCCCTCTCCCATGAGTACAACCGATCAGGCAGCGAAGCAGACACTACATTTGGACGGAAGAAAATAATCTACATAGCTCAATATGGTGCAGACTTCACAGGAAAATGTATTTACATTATTATCATATCCTCTGAACATGGGTGCCATATTGCAGATATTGCTTTATAGACTAAATTCAGCCACCATATTTTTCTGAGAAAAATGTCTGAACAACCAAATAAAGCACTGTTTCTATTAAATACTAAACTGCTCCTGTACACTAAAGTGCAAGGACTCTATTTGAGTAATTTAAATTTTATCAACAACAACAAAAGTAAACATTTTTTAAGATACATATAATTAAAATAGTAATTCCCTATAAAGCAGACGGAAAAATGCATATACATGACTAATTCCCCCTTCCTGAAGCCCCTTCTTTATACAAACTGACGGCAGGGTGACTACCCTCCTATACATCACGAATGTACGGAGGTTTTTGCTCCGCTACAGTATGTGCTACTTTCAGAGACGGGTGTTCCATTATTCAGATTGTTGTTGACAGCATCCCTGTGTCTCTTGGCGTTACCCATTCATTTGCGCCACAATCACTGCAGTTTATGGTAAACCCTTACTTATCAATTTAAATTTTGAAATATTCATGCTGTGAGCTTGTAGCAGTTGAAAGACAAATCTAGGCACATACAACTTCTATAGTTAGAGGAATTCAACTGACAATAACACAATTGTTCTTGTCCGAAATATTTACCTAAAATTTTGAGTTGTTGTCAATGGCCAACAGTTACAGATATCTGGAAAAAATCTTTGTTAAACCCTTATCATGCTAAATTTCTTAACTGGACTTGTCTTTTCCTCATTTTGGACAGTACATTAGTTGTTTTCATGGGGTGCTTACTGTAAATTTATTGACTGTAAATTTATTGACTGAAGAGCAAACAGTGCAAACCATGACCAGACTGCATGGATGTGCAGGCTGATCCTGGTCTGCATGGGTCACAAAGACAGGCACAAGTGCCCACAGCATTGTAAGGATTAACTACAAAGGAACTATTTTTATCAAAGATTTTCTTTTGCAACTATACAAGGACTCGACTAGAAAATAAATTTTCTTACCTGATGAAAGCATAACCTTTATCTTTAAATACTCTAATTTCTTGTATAGAACCGTAGGATGAGAAAGTCTTCTTCATGAGATCCTCTGGAAAAAAGAAAAACGGTGTTGACTTATAAACTAAGAAGTTCAATCGGGGTATATTTTTTTTCATTTGGGCTTCAAGTTTGGACAGTATATCACATCATCCATTACAGAAAATTTAATATCCAACATGAAATTGATACAGAACCAGGAGGCAACTGTAAACACGTTATCAAGAAACGCCATTTAGATTTATTCAAAGTGCCAACATATTGAAGATTTCAATATTTCAGAGCTGGAGTTGGCCAGTATTTCAGCAGAATTTCCATTTAGGGCTCATGCATTTGCCGAAGGTCTGCGAGAGGAAAGTACAATGTGTTTATTCAAGCATGAAAAATGCGTTTTTGTTACTTGCAAGCTATATCCAACTTGATCAAAGACATATAGCATACAGACACTGCGGCACTTGTACACAAACACAAGCATTGAAATGTATGCTGCCCCTGTCAATACAAACAAAATGCGTAATTTGTACAATGATTGAAGAGCGTTGCAAGATAATAACTTGGTCTATAGCAACTCAATTACGCTCACAAAGAGGTGTCTACTGCTGATGAAATCCCTTTGTGGTGCTATGAAATGGATTGTAATCCAATGAAATCTGGCACTATCTGTATAAGACTTTCTCATTTAGGCCCCCTACAGATTCCGGCAGGACCCCGGGGTGTTGCAGGTCGCCTGCTTAAGGTCTGCAATCTCACAAGATTGCAGCTGCACTATCATAACACAGGTCATCTCCATGACAACTGGTAAAAATGTATTTTAAACCATTCACTTCTGAAACACTAAAGTGTTGTGATGCATAGCCGAATCGATAAGCCTTTTCCTTATATTTTCATAGTTATAAAGCTTTGAAACATTTTTTAACTTTTAAACTATTTAACACATACCAGTATTTATTTTATGCAAACTTGTGAAATAGTGTTCTATCAGTGAGATAAAATCCATATCTCACAGTGTGGGTGATATAGATCTGCCAGGACTACTTTTTACATATAAAGGATGTATATATAGGTACGTAGCAGCAGTTAGCATATTTGTTTGTTTTGAGTAAATATGGAATATATATACCCCTCGTGAAAATATGATTTTGAATCACTTCTCGATGAGATATATTCCATATTCACTCAAAACAAACAAATATCCACTATGTATCATATTAACCACTGAAATGCCTGGGGACATAAAGACAAAAGTATTTTCATTTCTTTTCTTTTCACTTCAGCAAAAATTCAGTGATGTTTTTACCTTGACATTCCTAAATTCTGGTAATATTGTAAAAAAAAAAAAAGCTACTTGGTTCGAGAATTCAAAATATATAAAAAATATAGGCTGGGCTTAGTGCAAAACCTTGGTAATTACATATAAATAAAAGAAGCTTTGTACAATTTGACGAATTTGATGAAATTTCTGAAGAAGTTTCATGAATCCAATCATATACATAAAATTCATTTGTATCAAATAAAACAGACAACATCTGGTTACAACTACAATACGGCAAGCAAAAATGAGCATGTTGAAGTTTGCACAAGTTTGTTTGATCAAGTTTTGTTTGATCAAGTTTTTGTAATGAGGCATCCTTTGCTCCTGTAACTCTTTGTGACAATTTAACAAACTAATGCAAAATAGAAGATTAGGGCTTAATGGCAAGGGATGAAGTGGGTAATCCCCTAAATTAGACACAAGTAATCCTCTTTAAATAAAAAAAAAAAAAAAAATCTAAAATAACTCTTAAACTTGAATTGCTGCTGTTTTCGAATCATCATCTTCACGCTATATACAGGGAGAAGCCTTCTAGTTGAAACATTTGATTTTTAAATTCCAACAACAAACCAAGCCCTTCATGAACCTTTTGTAACCTGTCTATGAATCACTGAAAATGATTCTTGCGACAGAAGCTCTAAAATATCTTAAGGAGTTCACCTGGAAAACACAATAATTTATATTGTTTTTCCCAGACCGATATTAAACATGAAAATGATGCGCGTACTTTGAGACTTTAATGGGAGACGCACAGCTGAATGTCAACAGTTTAGCAAATAAACATCACAGAAAAGTATTTTGTGGCATGCCATCGACTTGGATATTAAAACATCTATAGCTATTTCCAGTCTCTGACACACCTCTCCTATTTCATGACAATGACAAAGTTCTGTACATATATCTTGGTGATAGCTATTAAGTTTGATACTTACACAGGTGGTAGCTTAAAAAAAGTGACATAATATTTTCTAGGAAATTCCAAGTGACAACCACTAATCAGTGAAATCTTACAATTGTTAGAACTGTCTATGATCACAGCCATCCCCACCACCAATACAAAAGTATGTCTTTGTATAATGAGAAACACCAACAGCTGGCTATAACCCCACCCACTCCAGCATTCATGATGTGATCTGGCCCCAATTGTTTCAGAGATTATCTTCACATGAAACTTCACCCATACCACTATCAGACTGCGAACATTAACAGAAACCGTGTGCACTTAAATCAAACCCCTGTCTTGTTATCTCCGACACAAATCCTTTTGATAGGGTCTCCCCTGGTGAACATGGACTCCATTAGGTAACTTAGTCATAAAATATTAATTTTCATCTGGTATTCCCAGAATTTCTAGATAACAAGCCAGCCCTCGGTACTGAGCCCGGACATCAAACACTTGCACAGCTAACAGAAGGGAGGCAATCTGTCACAAGGTCATCAAAAGTTGGCGTTTCTTTTGTATTTTTTTCTATACTTTCAACTTGCCTATATTTTATTATTCATCAGGCGCCTTTGATCTGTGGGAACAAAAAGAAAAAGTCAACTGTGATTTCATATTGACTTCTGATATAGCCGATGGGGAAATACCATCATGTTTGGCACAGGGGAATTGGACAACGTAAGTATACAAAAAGAGTCCAAGTGCCACATGCAGGGAAACTATTATGCTTTTCTACCATTTATGTGTTGGGTATGGCAGGGAAAAAGAATGTGTTGTGTACATTAATTCTTTGTCTAAGCATAAAAAGGATAATTCTAGGATTCTTATAGTTCAAATGAATCTTACGGTAATATCATTTTCAAGAAATAATAGAATAATGTAAAATCTCAAAACTAGAAACAGCTTCTGAAGAAAGCACATGCTGGGCATATTCAGATGAAATCTTCAGTAAGCAAAAATAACACAAGAAGTGTTCCTTTGAGCACATGACTGTGTCACCTGCTGAAAGAAGTGTGACAGAAAAAGTGTGACAGACAGTCAGAGAAGTGATCCTTAAGTGTCATCTCTGTTTACAGAAGGTGACACAGAACTTAAGGGTTCAGGGGTGTCTCACCTATCTTGGGAAAGGGACCCTAGTCCCCCAATTAGAAATAAGCATCGATATATTTCACTGAGATCTTTTAAAGAAGCAGAAAAGCAACAAAGTATGTGTTACAAATAATTACAGGCAATTGCTTTCATAAACACAATAAAATAACAAACAAGAGTATTTTTTTGAAATATGTGTCACCTGCTGAAGTGTGCCGGAAAAAGTGTGATGGACAGATAGATAGACGACAGAAAAGGGATCCCTATGTGTCACCTCTGCTTACAGCAGGAGACACAAAAATTTCAAAAGGCTTTCCTTTCATAAACACTAAACAATATTATATAACAAATAAAACACAAATAGGCAAAAAAAAAAAAAAAAAAAAAAAAAAAAAATCTGAAAGAGCAGACTACATTTTCGGAATTTTTCAGGGACTCACCTGTTAACCCATTGGTTATCCCTCCACAGTACACTGTACAATTTGTAGGGCTGGATTGGGCCATTACTTCGTCGTAGTTCAACTGTTTCACATCTGCAACATACATACCACCTTTAAGACAGGGCACTGACAATTTATTTTCTCTACTTTCTCAGACTGACATAATGTTTTGGCACAATGAAACTAAAGCATGATCAATCCAATATGGTACAGAGGAAGACTTGATTTTACAGTCTTGCAGCCTCTGCTACTAGAAATGCACAACTAGGCATTGGAAATTTATTTTCTGTCACTCCGAGACTGATAATGGATGAAGGACGAGGGGTAAAAAACTGAAGACATTTTTACAGTCGAGCAATTCTAACAGCAAGCATCTGGGACACCTAACACCATTCATGTGAAAGATCTTGAACAGTCAATTCCACCTTTAGGGAAGTGGGAGAGAAAAAAAGGTGGTCAAAAAAACACACACACAAAAAAAAACACCGTGGTGGTAATTGCTATAGAAACATAAAGCATATCTGGTGCATTTAATAACTGTTTGCATGTTGTTCTTGGTCTAAAAAATACAACAGAATAATCTGTGCTGTGAAGCTAAACTAAACACATTTATCAGTTCTGAGCACCAGGCAATTATCAGAGAGGCAACCCAAACACTCTATCTATCACGGCCTTCAATTTCTACTGTCGATTCTGTAATGGCACACTTCACGTTACGTTCCTAATTGCTGGAATTGTCAAACAGCAGAAAACTTGATCTTATTTGATGGTTTGATTTACGAGGAATCATGCATGCTTCCACTCTTTTTTTCACCACAGGCTTTTAATTTCTACAATTTCCTGTAATTTTCCTGTAGTTTCAGGCATATCAGGCGATACACCGACAGCTTTCGAGAAAAAAATAATCTGGATTACAAATATTTACACAGAATCTAATAGGATAGTCAAACTTCAGACTTTTATTTAGGTCACCATCACGTCTGAGAATAGAAAACATTGTGGTAAAATGTCTAAACTCGAGTACAAAATGTATACTAGACACGTTAAACAGTTACTTAACAATGGTCATTACATTTGCTAAAAGTCTGAACTGACTTCTGTGAAAACATAACAATGACACAAATGTATGATCTTATTATACACATTATACAACAGTCAAAGTCTTTACAAAATCACAAGGTGACAATGCTAAAATGTTCAGATATTTAATTTGTGTGACATTTTTCTCCTATTTCCGAGTTTTCAAGGGCTAACTATAAATAATTCTCAATACATTCAGAGACAGTGGGAAATGGAACAGTTTATAGTCAGACCTTCATTTGCAGCACTGTTATCATGTTTGTAAATTTTTTCCCCTATTTTTTTCATTTCGAAGGCTGACTGAAGTTATTCTAATGGCATACATACATAAACAGAAGTAGATAGAACAGTTACATTGACCATAAACTAATTCAATAAGAAATTCATTTGTAGCTCAATACACTAATTCCTATGAAATGATGATGGCTTGTTTTCTATAAGGGTATCACCTTGTCCAACTTTTGCCTAATTTGAGAACGACACAGTGCTACCAAGAGTGCAAAATCCTACAGGATCCCATTTATATATAGACAGTCTGCTGCAGCAATAGACTTGCAGGCACTGAATTTGACAAGATTTTCAAGGTTTAGCTGCAGCTAGAAAATCAACAATATGTCAATGTTTTGGCTACTTACTTTCTTTCGAAGGAGGAGCAGGGGGTTTTCTGGTGGCCCAATTTGTTCTTATCGGTCGACTGCCTAACCACTGACCATTCATACTGGAAATGGCTGTCTCTGCATCCTGAAATAAAACAATTTACATGGTAATTACAAAATTACAGATAATCACATCTTCTTCACCACTGTGGTAATGAACTAAT
This sequence comes from Solen grandis, assembly GCA_021229015.1. Lineage (NCBI taxonomy): Eukaryota > Metazoa > Mollusca > Bivalvia > Adapedonta > Solenidae > Solen > Solen grandis. The sequence continues at coordinate 17,159 of JAIFHC010000140.1, read as the reverse complement.
CATTTTCTACTGCATTTTTTTCCTCCTATCGAAGCCCCTTTTTTGCATCACAAATTACATGATAGAATATCTAGGCTTTATTAACTTTTGTACTGTGTTATCTGCTGAGTGTCTACCAGGGATGCAAACAAATAGTTTCGTACTGCATCTCAAAACCATTTTCTGACATATGTTTCTGCGAGCCTTTCCTTCAGTATTATCCCCTCCCAAGACCTTCATCCACAATTCTTCTCATTTCTTCTGCCTAATACATTGTATTACTTCTGGACTCCTTAACAATACAAGACAATGCAAAAAAAAAAAGCATTTAGCAGAACTTAAAACCGCAAGGCATTGCTGTCACAAGAACCAATAGTTTGGGGTGTTGAAAAAAAGATATAGCCTTCATATTGTGCACTTTGGATGAAAATTGGCAGTGTCAAAAAACGTCAGTATTTGACAGTTAGCCGATCAATTATTCATGGTGCAGGAGCACACAAGACAAGACCAAGGGTTGGCCCGCTAAATGCTGTATCCGGAAACCCAGTTTAAAATTGACGATGACAACATTTTAATTTAAAACTCTTCAGAAATGAAGATTGGAAAATTCCTATACTCCGTGGCACGACATTCATCTGGTTTGCTGAATGCAAGTTAATAGATTATTATAGGACAAAAAACACCAGCATTTGTGATTATACACCGAGACATCACGCAACTAAATCACAATTTCATTATTTTCTCTGTCGTCATTATGTCATCACCTAGGAACAAGACTATAATCAAAGCTGACTCCCCTCCCTGGAAAATTATTCTCCATGACACCGCACCGTATCCACCGTGTCGACAAGACAGGGAGAAGGGACGGCCAACGAACACCAATTAGTCATAATTCTAGTAATTTGGAAAATTAAAATCATAATCAGCCAACATGTTGACAAGCCAACCCCAGAAATCAGTGTTAAAGTGTTCAGAATCTACATCAATACTTAGAGCAGCAATCAGACCATTTTGGGAGACCTGTTACCACATACTGAGCGTGGAGATCAGACACCTCAAGCCTTACACAAGACACTCAGCCTCCTGATTTCACAGACTTTAGAGAAATTTGAGCATAATTATTTCCTAATAAATCAAAAACTTCAACTCCTGTTCGCCTCACTTTGGTTGGCAGAATTGATTGAGACGACTACACCCATTTAGGAGCAGTCATTTACCCAAGATCCGCTGCTAATGACTGAGCTGACATGTATGGGCCATGCTCCACTTTCATTCTATGCTTTCTATTCCACTTAAATGATAAAAGATAATTAAAAATCTAATTTTGAGCTTCACCAACTTCACACATTATATTATCTTCCCACAACTGTGTTCACGTATTTCAACTGGTGAGAAAAATAATCAAAAAACATGTTTTTGGATTAGGCAGGTAGAGTTCAGCTCCTTTTTAATGTTATATATTTTAGGTTTAGATTCTGCATACTATTGAACCATATCATAACCATGTTATTCTGCACCTTTAGAAGACTTCAAATACTGGATAAAATCACAAAATACCAAGCTGGGCTCTAAGGTTTAACAGTGTTGTATTGAAATGTGTTATAATGAATCACAATTTAATGGACTGTGTCAGAAAAGACCTCTTGCTGTCTTTCTCAATACATATTTGGCATGAGAACTATCTAGAAAAATAAAAAAATATTACAAATCAGTATTTAAAACACACAAACACACACACAAAGTAAAATGACTAAAATGAGAACTGGTTTGATCAGAAAGCCTTGGACAACAAGGGCCCAAAGGGCTCCTTCACCTGTGACCTTAAAGGGAAGATCTACGACTGGATTGCGGCTCGGCAGAACATAATGACCTGTCAACGGTTTAATCAATTCCTGGGGACATCATTTGCGCTCCAGTATCCTTTAATTCGACCTGTCTCCCACCCAGACATGCATGTAATACCAAAGCAAAGGGAGAGAATGAGAATTCATTACAGGGCAATAACACAATCTGATTTGGGAACCAAGACGGCCTGCGTTTAATTCTAAATGAGACACTGTGATTTCCAGGTTTATTGCTTCAACTCCCAGAATTCCAGTGGCTGTAACGGGTCTGCCGGGAATAAAAGGTAGCTGAACTTTCAAGGAGTTCAAAAATAAGTTACTAGAGATTTTTTTTATCCTGATAAATATGTCTGAGCTAGCCATTATAATAATTTGTACAAAGACAAAATAGACACAACAAGTACCATTTTCTAAATTCAAATGCCCCCCCCCCCCCCCCAAAAGCAAGCACCACTCTAAACATGATGCTTAAATTGTAGACAAATTTATTACAGATAAAAAAGTGATCATTCAAAATAACAAAATCAACCTTATTCAATTTATTCATAAAAATAAAACCTTTACACGTTTCTTTTTAATAACCCCAACTTCATGCACTGTCTATTCTCTCTGCTTTCACTGTCATGAAGCCAAAGTTTGAGAAGGGAAAAGTTCTGCAAGAGAAAAGCCGGGCTCCGACATTCTTGCAGGTTCACACTCGAGCTGTCACAAGATCCGGCTGTATAGCTACATCATATGCCTCAATGACGACCACACAAAAACTGGGTCATTTCTCAAACCGCTAATCTGGTCCTCGCCTTTCTGGCATTGTTTGTCTCCTATATATCACCCTGAGAGAGATTAAGTGTGGCTAGCAGACCAGTTTATATCATGGTAAGCCAATCAGCGGATAAATTCATGCGTTCATTTCTGTGGATTTAGGCTGGCCGAGCTTTATTGCCCATTAAATTGCCTGTAGGAGGTCTGTCCACTGCTTTTATCAAATTTCTCAGAATGTCACCATGTAGAGTGTTACCTCAATACTTGTTTATTTCTTGTATTTATGTTGTTGATTACTTTTCATGCTCAACAATGGTCCACCTACATGTTTAAGTATGTATATGCGAAAACAGCAAATATAAAAAAAAAACCTGCCTGAAATGAAGGCAACCAATCTTGATGCAAAAGAAGTCTCCAGAATAACCATGCCCAGTCTAGTGAATCAACTAAAACTACTTAATTTACAGCTGCTCAGTGTTCTTGAAGAATACTTTAAGTATCTCAGGCTTGTTCTCAAATATCTGCTCAACTTTGAGTTTAAGCCTGTGTATGATAATTTAATAGAAAAACAAAAACAACAACAACTCAAAACTCAAACTCTTGTCTGTAAGTATTTGACAATCTTTCTACCTAAAGCAGCAGGTAGAAAATGTGACATCCAGCAGATACTGTGGGAAACAAAGAGTGGAGAGACATCTTGAGCCATTAGCATGCAGTAAAAACCTAGAAGTGACTCAAATTATATCAAAATCTCTAATGGTAAAAAATTCCATATGGATATTTTCCTGCAATTGCCTGCAAGCCTAGACTGGTATTGATAGAACTGTGATCCTAACAGTGAATGGAATTCAAATTTTCATCAATACTTCCCACCAATCTAATAGCTCATTGCCATTTAGCTGCCTTCTGTAGCGCCGAAAAAATATAAATGTTAACAGGAAATTCATTGAAACAGATCCTGATAACCGAGCAGACATTCAATATATACCTGTCACAATACAGCGAATCATTCCCCCATTGTCCAGAGACCTGAATAATAGATCAAAACTCTCTGCTTATCGGAGCACATTAAGCATTTTCATATTGTTTTTATGCTAAAACAGAGACGCGCCCTTTATAACTGCAACACTATTTTACTGAAATGATGTTTATCAGTATGTTTATTATCTGCAACTGATGATAATGCCACCTCAAAACAAAGCATGAAATCATTGGGGAAAAAAAATCCCCCTTCCCCATGCACCATCTGTTGATCCTGATATTCAAATTTCAAATCTGGTAACCTCAATTAAAAGGCTCAAACTTAAAAAAAATTTTTTTTTTTTCTGTGGAAAACAAAAGCTTATAAAATCAGGCTGTATAAAATGCGATGAAAACGATAAACTAAAGCTCCATTACATAGACAATGAAAATAAAGCATCCGCACAGATGGTATGATGGAGAGAGACGAGGATGATTCAACCGTGCGGGGATCACAAGGTCGAAACCAGCCTGCCGATACTCCTTCGTCTGAGCGCTGGCTTTCAGTTTTCAGACATAATCCGCGAATGGTCATATTATGACTGGCAGGAACTGTTTAGAACATGCAAAATGACTGTTTATGGATAAGATTTCCTTGCATCCGTCGAAATCTGACATTAATCAATAAAAGCTCTCCTATCTCCATATTGGGTAATATTCAATATTTCCTTGAAGGAAAAGCATGTAGTCGCACACCTTACCTTCTCTTAAATATCATCAAACATGTCTCACAGAGAGGGAAAAAAAATCTGTCTCGGCCTCCATATAGTTTGATTGATCCATTTAAGTAATCGCTCTTGAACTTACAAAACTTACTCTAACAAACAGAACGGAAATTGATTTCAAATGATCACCTTCCAATATCTGCTTCTCAAAGATATAAAACTTTTAATCTTGTATTATTAATAGGTCTTTAACTTTTCCAAGCAACAAAAAAATTAAAGTTAATAACAAACAGTAAATCAAACAGGCACTCAATAAAGATGTATAAGGGTTTCTATCAACACAGTTAAATTGCTGTAAAAGGCTTTTATGACTTCTAATTAGCTCTAAAAGTGGTCTCTAATTACATTGACACGTACAACATGGCCCGTCTTGACAAGGAGAAATACTGTACAATGGAAATGTCATGTGGGAAAGAAAAGTTCTATGGGAAGTAAAAATCATATTGAAAAGAAAAGGTTCATGAGGGGTCATATGGAAAAGAAAAGGCCCATGGGAGATAATAATTATGGGAAAGAATAGGTTCATGAGGGGTCATATTAGAAAGAAAAGGTTCATGAGGGGTCATTGGAAAGAAAAGGTTCATGAGGGGTCATATGGAAAAGAAAAGGCCCATGGGAGATAATAATTATGGGAAAGAATAGGTTCATGAGGGGTCATATTGGAAAAAATAGTTCCATGAGGGGTCATAGATGTATACTTGATAAAAGATATATATACTTGATTAGTGATAAATACATTATCATTGATTAATCCTTGAAAAGTGATTCATACCCTATCAGCTCTGTATCAGAATAAACTCTCATTTCAAAATTCCCCCTTTTTTTTGCTTTAAAATGGAGTTAAATACATCATTGTGTTAATGCCATGAGAAAAAGCAACAACAAGAAACGTCAATATCTGAAAAGATGTTCCAGCAATTTCATTCTATCTAGAAAGCCTGTTTTTCTTTCATTTAATCTTCTCTATTTGTATTCCAACGCATGATGATGAAACCGCCTCTCAGTACCATTCATGCCTGCCATTACAGGTCTTTAGACGGCAGCTTTCCTCCACCAAGACGCACAGTCTATCTCTACCAGGAAGGAGGAATGGCTTCATATCTACTGAGGTACTGTATAGCCAGCCCCTCTGCACAGGGAGTAATCTTTCTCAGGAAAATAAGTAGGATCACAATTAAGGAATTGCAAAGAAAAAAGTTTCTTGATATGTACATGAAACTATGAAAGATTCTGTAATTAGACATTATTCCCTGATTTAGATTCTATGGAAAACCTATACCCAAACAGCTGCCTGCATTCATAAGAGTCAATTTTACCTTGCTTGGTGACAAGATACAAGGCAAAGCTATCTCACACACTTCAAAAGCTTGGCCAAAATTACTAATCTAATTTGTGAAATTTAAATTCTTAAACTTAAAAAACTTTATCTTGAAAGGAAAAGAATAATTTCACACTCAATATTAAGTGGTCTTCTTTAGGTTTGTTCCATCAGAAATTTGCACAAGAAAAATCTTATTCAGTAATTTTCCGACCAAGAAGCAGATAAGCTAATAGATGACAAACTAGATTGATTCTCCGACCCCATAAATCGATTTTTAACTGTTCTGCACTGAACCAAAGATGGCATAAACATGATTAAGTTCATGTTTTTCAGAATGCATTCTCTCATGAGAAAAGATATTCAAACAACAAAACCATTACATAGCCTTCATAATGAAAGTATATGGAAACAATAATATAAATTACTTGGTCTTATTCACTAATGGGCCTTTTATCACCATATCTGATCAATATAATCATTGCTCTTTCTTGTAAGACATCTTGACCATATATGGTCAATTCAGAAGAGTTTCTGCTCTTTATTATCTTAAATGATTTACTTGAGGAAAAGTCAAACCCCAGGAAATTCATTCGAATCTTACATAAATAATAAATTCTAAGTCGTTCCAAAGTCATTACTATTACCATATCACACCCTCAAGATCAACTTCTTCCCAATCAAAGCAGTCATAATTTAAATTATCCCTCCAATCTGAAACAAGTTCTTCACAAGCACAAGATAGCAACCAGTGTTCCAATCATTCCAATAGCATTACCGTTCACCTTATCAACAGGGTCCCTCTCTAATTCCTAATCGAAACTAGAACACAATTGTTTTTGATGGGAATTCTTTAAAGCTCTCTTAATCACTTAAGTGTCTGATTAGTGATACGGATGGCGGATCTGTAGTGCCTTGTTCACCGATACACACGGCTGGCCCATTCTTGATACGTATCAGCAACTTGAAAGTGGGACCAGTCCAAGATACAGTAATGAACACAGACAGATCTATCTAGATCTAGCCATCAGTCAATCATGAAGACCCTGTCTCACTTTACAAACATGAGCTTTTTCATGCCAGACACTACTTTTTTTCTCTATATTGTATCCCCCCCCCTTGATTTTCTAATTTAGTCAAGGGCTCCATGGTCCAGTCCTGTGGTAACATATACACCTGCAGATCCAAATGTTGTGGGTTCAAAGTATTTTTCATTACCTTTTCAGGCACAAAGTACTGGTCTAACCTAGGAATCAACGGGATTAGTAAAATTTGTTTCCCAATTAATGCAAAATAAATAAGTTTAATCTTAAGATGGTCACATTGCCTCATTTTACAGACTATTTTGCTGGCTATAAATAACTTATTGCCCAGGGAATTTCAGAGCCTTCAATTTTTTATATGAATAATCCCCATATTTTTCAAATTTTGTGATATATCCCAAGGGTCATTTCACCCCCCATTTACAAAAACCTAAGGAAAACCTTTTGACTGTACATTTGTGATAAATTTCCATGTTAACATAGCAGTACCAGTGCTTATATTATGTTAATTAACTCATTTAAATACTGACCAACATTATCCCTTTACCTCATGAATATTCATGTACAAATTTATACTTGATAAATATTAATTTACTGAACTTAGAATGGTAAAAGAAACAGACTGAAAAATCTGAAACTAAAAACATAGAAGAGCCTGATCAGATAGCTCTAAGGAGGTCTCCTCAATTTGCCAATGCACCAAAATGAGCCTATAAATCATAAAGTCAAGGGTAGTTTATCATTTAACCCTTTCCCTCATAGAGGACACCATGAAAAGACCTATGCGAACAGCATAAAACCAGATCAGCCTGCGAGTAACTCGCAGGCTGATCAGGTTTTATGCTGTTCGCTGCTCCTCAGTGGTCTGGAAATGAGGATTTTGTAATTAAATTTGGTAAGGTTTAACTGTGGTTTTCTGCAGGTCAGGCTTTATGTGATACCTATAGAGGGCGTCAAACGGAGTATATATGAGGGAAAGGGTTAAGTGAGAGACAATGTAAGTCAACTTTGCTCACTCGCCACTGCAATGTATCCCAACTAATCAAACTAATCAAGTTTACAGATTCCAAATGAAAGAACATTAACCCCTAAAAAATGTATCAGTGCAAATCAATTATCACACAGTCTTGTACTTATAAATCTTGTTCCAAAGAGACCTTCATTACACACTTGTTAAGAAGTTACCATGAGCTATTCTAAGCACACTATTTTTCCTTCTATTTATTGGAAACTGATTCAGAATTAGCCTCAACAAATAACACTCCTGTCTCAATGCCTTCCATATAAAGACTACATTCATTGAACTGTTTGCCATAAAACTGAAAGAGATTATTTCATACTAACTTATTTAAAAAAATGACTCCAAATATAACTTGGGAAGACAAAAAAAATAACAATACAACCCAGAGCATGGCCAAAGTCATCCCCAAGTTTTTGAATTGCTATGGCAAGACTAACATCAATGGAATGCTACAATGATCAAAGCTGAACAATGTCCATTGGAGAACAAACAGCTGTTTGATGTGCATGTATCCAATGCAACCCATTGTCTGGTCTGTTCTATTGGAACTCTCACTGATTAAGATTCCCGCCTGGCTGGACATGGCTGCCGCTTCAAAACATGCAGGTAGTGCAACCTTTAACCCTGACAGAGCCTTGGGCACTTGTGTCTGCCTTTGAGACAAGTGCAAACCAAGAAGGGCCTGCACATCCATGCAGTCTGATCATGGTCTGCACCCCATAGCCAATAAATGGTACAGTCCAAAATGACGATTAATAAATTAAGCATGCTTTGGGTTCATAAAGCAACTAGTAGCAACTTTTTCCTCACTTTAACTTCAAATTGTAACCTTCTCCAACTGGGATGTACCATTTACCACCATGTATGAAATAATAAACAAATTCTCAATTTTCATTTTTTTTTTTTTTTTTTTTTTTCAGAATTACTGCACCTATCTACAGTTACCGATGAACTGCAAAGATGACACGATCAGACTTTGTTAATTTACCGTAGACTAATCAAAGCTGCAGAATGTTTACTGAATCAATTCAAGATAATATTCATAATTAATTATTACATTCTGAAATTGCATAGATGGATTGCATATCTCCCTCAGGGGGCATATTTTGACACCACGTCAAAGCCGTGTTGGCAAGTGGTCTATAAATACACATGGACAGCAAACAATGTAACGCCAAAACGGCTCTATTCTTACTTCTATCAATTTCGTTTGACTAAAGATGTAGAAGTATTTTAGGTAAATGCTGAATTCATTGCAGAACAAAATTAAGGACAGAAATGAAGAAGACGACATGCTCAATCTTAGTTTTGATTTAAAAAAAACAACAACAGCAAAAACACGTCAAATGCAGCAAAACCAGGTCTTCAAGTGTGGCCCAGGCAAGCAAAACATTTTTAGTAACAGTGACCTTGACCCTTTAGACCTGAAACTCATTCCCAATATTCCTCTTCCCATAAGATATCTACCTACCAAGTATGAATAATAAATCTGATCATCATAACTTACTCCTAAAGGAAGTTATTTTTGATGTAAACAAAAAATCTGTTTTTATTAACAGTAACATTGACCATGACCCTATCACCCTAAAAAGCAATCCCAATCTTCCTCTTCCGAAAAGGTATCTACCTACCAAGTATGAAAACTGTATCTCTATTCTAACTAGAGATATTTGATAGAAACAAAATGCTTAACGCCCGCCTGCCCAACAACATACCCCATTCTAATAACCAGAATTATGTTGAAAACCTTTTAAAAAAGAGAGAGAGAGAGATAGAGATTTTACAGTAAATCATTCTTCTGTTATAGAAAGCAGTAAGCCATATATATAGGATAATGGATTACATAAAAAAAAACCTTACCTGTTTATTGACGAAGGAAACAAAGCCATAGCCTTTGGATTTGAGGGACTGTGGATCTCGGATAATCTTGCAGTCTCTGAAAAATACAGAAAAAAGACATGCTATAAATCAAACCTGCTGTCGTTAAAACATTCCTTTTAAGTCAGTATCTTACCTCTAGTCTCCATGGACTCCAAAGCCATCTCTTTCTTTTGGCTACATGTCTATTACTGGTCTACAAACAACATAAATATTTACTATACCTTCATTTGCATTTTATTAAAGTGTGTTGTTGTCTTTTCCCCAACTGTTTCCATAGCCAATATTTGGCAATATTCCTAATGCCAGAAAGTATATATTTTTTCCCAAATTTGAATATGAAAAATCCCCTATGAAATAAAGGACTCAATAGGGTAAAAAATTTGAAAATTTGAATACTTCCATCACATAGGCAGCTATAAAACTTGGTTGTTGTTTAACTGTGTAATTTCTTCACTATTTTTCCCAAATTTTGCAAATTGCACAAAAAAAAAATCCCAATTTGAAAGGTATATATAGGTCATCTCCAAAAATGGTGAAAAAATCCCTGTAATTATTTTCTTTCTTCCTATTCTTTCTTCCATCCTCCACTCTTCATCACTCTCCTCATACTTACAGATCAAAATTTAATATACTAAACAAATCATATAAATGACTAGTTTGTTGCCACCTTATACTTTTTACCCCCAAAACAGGAAAAAAAAAAAAAAAAAACACCTTAAAACTAATCCTTTTCAGCAATTCCTGGATTGGACCAGTACTTTGCACCTGGAAAGACTATGAAATATCCTTGCCCTGAAGGAGTTCAAACCCACAACCTTTAGATCCACAGTCATGTATATTACCATTGGAACATGAAGCACCCTTTCAATGCCAATTAACAACAAAGGCTAGTAACCAATACTACACATTCTTATCCAAACAAACACCACCCATCACAATCAAAAGCAGACAAAAGTAATACCAAGCACATATGTTCCAATACACATGTCACCAAGACAACATTTGAAATCATAAACAAAATCTCACAATTTCTCTTCCAAAGTTGTGCCTTTCTTCAAGTGAGCCAAAATAACTTCTATCAAAGTAGCACCAAGTGTTGTGAACACAGTGACTCTTAAGCCAGAGAAATCAGTCACAGTAGAATTTCACCATCACAAATCAAAATGTCATGGTCACTACAATATGGCATATTTCACTGCTGACAGGCCAACAACTGTTATCTCCAATTTAAGCCAAGATTCTACAGCTGAACTTGGAGAGAAGCTTTATGTACCTCTGGACGTGAAGACTAATATTGCTGGAGAGCAGTTGTAAAACTGTGGAAACGTCTTAAGTTTTCCCCTAGCTGGAAAGGGCAACGTCTGGCATTTGCTATCATGCTTCGAATTACGTAATAATGACAAATCTTCACAGACAGATTTCATACTATATTATCATCAATATTGATAAGTTCTAGACCATAAACAAAGTCAGAAGATGATAAAACACGCCAATATGAGCCTTAATCTTTCAAAAGGAATCATATTTGTTTACTACCTGATACCAGAGCCTGACTCAGTCACCAATGGGTCCGTTACAATATCTATCAATAAACAGCCAAGTATTTGAGCATCAAGAAATCTCTTGACTCTTGAGCACATTGCTCCTGTTCCAATCACAACAAAACCAACCAAGGGACTCCGAAGCCAGCCTTTGACCCTGCTGAACACCATCTAGCATCTACCACAGCCACCATTATATTGACTCACATCAACAGCCTCATACAACCAAACAGATATCAAACAAATCTCAGAAGTTGATACACACTGCTTGTTCCATTGGACTGATCACACACACCAGGCAGTTACGAGACCGTGGTGCCGGTCCCACAGGCAGTGTGCTCCCCAACACTGCCGTGATGATACAGATGACAAGCATCTTATCCACCTGACATCTACATCGTATACCGCACATACTGTCACCATTGAACGCACCCAGGGAGGAAATGGAAATGGCACTGTCTTTTCAGAAAATTGAATTAAACTCATTTTTTACCATACAGAGATAAATATTGGCAGGAAGTGCAAATGTAATGAAACACACCAAGATAAATAGAAAATGCAATCCTACATGCAATTTAAATGTAGATCTACAGACAAAAGGCTAAATCACATTTTTCCCCTGGCATACCATAAAAATGACAGACAATCAATAGACAATTGTATTTTGTGAAGAGAGTGTCTTCCCTCCTGAATTAGCCAACCAATGACAGTATAAGGACATGTCATGGTGCAGACAGGGCCCTTATTACTCATCCGCACTCTGTAATCACGTTAATGTTGCAGTTATCAGGTCCACGAATAACTGGTCGAGCCACACATGTTCTGCCTCACACAAATGGCTAGACTTTAGCTGCTGATAACCAATGTTTGTATTTAACCTTTCCCTTGATTTTTTTTTTCAAATAAGGGCAAACTTCAACTTCTTTATTGATTGACCCCTTGAAATAGGATCAAAATGGGCAACTTTGTGTGCCATGGAAAATCCTGTTTCCAAACATTTTTCAATCACTGGACACAATTACATAGTGAATAATTAAAGGAGTCAAAAAGGTGAGGAGGATAAAATCCTAAAATTATAGAAAAAAGGATGGATTTCTTGCTAAAAAAACCTGTTTTTTTTTTCACTTGAAACCCCGTCCAAAAATGATTCTGAATAAGAAAATTTCAGAACAAACTTCCTTTCTTGATGACTCAAGTAACACCTATGGTCATATACACTCAAAATACCTTACACGCATATACACCACTCTCATGCAACAGGAGTCAAAATCATAACAGTCAACTTGAAGTTCTTCCATATAATGCAATTATTTGCCATCAACAAAACATTCAGCCTACAAAAACAACGCAAATTGCCCTTATCAAGGTTCATCACGATGCTACATTTAAAGTGTTCTTAAAACAAAAGTCAGTACTATTCAGTCTCAATTCCTGGTTGGTTGAGCCCCACTGCCATAAAATTCTATCCTAATGCTCTTCAGTAATTCAACTTTATGAGGAACTTGAGGCATTGAAAAATGGCAAAACAAATGGTACCAATATCTGCGCTATTGAAAACTTCCACCACAAAGATTTTTTTCCCATAACAATGGAGGCAATTTTGGTCACTGAAAACAAATCATCCAAAAGTTTATCAAAGACACGCACATAAACCCGAAAGTAATCTCAGATCTGGGTGACCAACCACAACCTGTAACTCAACCCTAGTCCAACCTTGTTGCCAAAGCTGGTTCAGACCTTATGGCTCCCCCACCCCCTCTCCAAATGTGTCAACACAAATATCATCACACTAAATGGAGAGCATTAGTATCAAATGGAAGTGAATTTGCCTGATAATAGTACATATCTCCCTGTTCTGGATGAGTCAACAGAGACACTCAGATCCCCTGGAGGTTTCTTTCAAAGTGTTTTATGAGATGCACTGAAAGCCCTGTGTAGGACAAACTCCATCATCCGATATAAAGTCATGCGTTGTGTTAACCTGAGCATGAGCAACAGCAACCTCGAGTCCTGACAAACTTCCAGTATCAAGTGCAACAACCACAGTCTCAGTTTCATGATATTGTCTCTCTTCGCAATGCAAGCTTCTTTCAACACTTCTTACTTTTGAAGAAATGAAAAATGCTTTAGAAAATGATGCCAACTGCAAATTTCATATAGAAGCCTTCTTGTGTGTCAAAAGTTCAGTGGAACTTGCAGGAGTTAGAAATATATCTACGTTATAGCTATACTATTTATCATTGGGTCAATTTTAATGTGGCTAGAAGAAATCTATTTTATCAAAAATCCTGGGTGAAAATCCGAAAACATTTTGCTCCTATAGCAAACAATCGTTCAACTCATTTAGTAGAGAAACACAAAATCATATAAGAAACTGGCTAAAGTTACAACCACAAAGTCTGAAGTGATCATATTTTTTCTGTAAGCACAGTTTTTGCTAGCTTTTCTAGCCTTACTTGTTACCGCTACAAATTGCACTATCTTCCATGGTCTATATATAGAAACCCAGTTTAAACCAAAGTCAACACTAGTCTGAGTGAGTCCCAACGTTGACACTTGCCTGTGTGAAAACTGGAGAGTGCTGAAACAAGGAGACAAGCTTTTCTATCTAAAGTCTCTCATTTGTTCGGAAGTCTCTGCTGATTTTGTTAACAGTCAATATTTTTACAATTTGTCACTTACTACTGAGACGTTGATACCACGGCCAAGCCATTTGGTTGAATTACTCTTCAAGCAAAGAGGAACAGAAGTCATCAAAGACTCAACTTCTCAAATGAGTTTCCCATTTTTCAGACAATTTACAAGTAAACAGATACAAGACCGAGTGAAAACTGCCCAGAATGGTCTTATATTTGGACCTCAGAGACCTATTAACACATTCCAATAATCCTGGCTGAAAATAAATGTCACCAATGGCACAAAATAAGACTTTTTCGATTTGTTCAAAGGTGTTAGGCCTGTCATACATCCATAAATCAGAAACCATTTTCACTCTGTCCACCAACTTCTTCACTCTTCACTGTAGTGACCCCATTGGGAATTTTGAAAAGAAAAAACAGTCTTGTACGGTGTCATCCATAATGAGCTGCTATGGATTACAGGTTGTCATGGGAACATCAAATCAACATTTCAAACTGATCATAAATGTAGAGAAAGATGAAGACAAAATGTGACCCAAGATGGAAATTTTTGGAAACCACGGTGATGTTTTATAGCCCTTGTTTATCAGCTTATGTCAAATACCAGTGCAAGTTTGTCATCGTAAAGATGCAGTTTTCACCACTTCTCTGCCCGAGAAAGGAGAAAAAAACTTGAAGAAGACCCTAAATGCATCAGTTGGAGCCAATGTAACATGTTGCTCTAGCATTTAATTTCATCGTCAGCAGCTTAAATTCATTAGTTATTGGTTTAATAACATTAATTTCAGATTTACAAGACTTTTATTGAATTCTGATCTCATGGTACTTAATGAATTCATTGGCATGCTCAAAAAACAAAAACCTCGCCGTATCTGGCTCGCAGCCAAATTGTATCAGAAACATGCGCGGGAATGCCAAGTTCGCTTAATCTCAAACCAAGAATAGAAAGATAGACTGACTGTATTTAGCGTGAGGCTCTGATGTAAAAGAACCAGTCAAACATCACCAATCCACAAAATCAGTTAATACCATTACACCTTAATGTTCCACTCCTAAGCTACATACTTGTAGTACCATAATTATGAGGACCATGAGATACAATCATATATATTTATATTAAAAATATGATTAACCACATGGTTGTGAAATTTACCTTGGAGTCCGTTTCAGAAACCATGAAACAATATATTACAGTCAATAATATATACAAAGAAACAATCTGCCCAGGTTTTGTGCATGAGCATATTTTAGAGGGCATCACCATGTAAACACACACAATGCTATATACATTATTTTATGTAATATATAATAAAATAAATAAGAAAAGGCATACATATTGTCATTTTCCCCTGAAGACTTTTATATACCCTGATCATCAGTTCGTGAGAAGCTGCGAAAGAAAACATTAGAACATTTTAGCTTTAATGAACAAAACATCATTGTATAGACAGATTAAGTAGAAAATATGAACTGTGCTCTGGTATGCTGATATGCTGCCAGTAAAAAAAACCTATGTAGGCATACAATCTCCCCTGCCCCCACCCAGAACCTACAAGAAGCACTTATCAAGAAGAAGAAATCTCAGTTAGTTTGTTTTTTTTCCTCCAAATACTTCAGTTTTCAATTTAAAATGCCATATTTTCCCAGTGAAATGAAGATCAAAGTAAATACACAGAGTCAGAATATTCACCTCTGAAGGAGAATTAAAGTTAAGCAATGTGACATTTCCCATGTCCTTGTGAACAATATTAGATTGTTAATATTCACACACTACAAATAAGACTTAAATTGAAAATGAAAATAAAGAGGCTGTCAAAAATTTACACATGAAAAACTATTTATCATATATATATATATATTATGTATAATAAAAAAGGAAAAATTGAAAAGCATACATTAACCCATAGACCTTTCTTCTAAGTGGAAATTCCTAGAAGACCCCCAGGCCCTGTAAATCTGAGAAAAATGATGGAAATAGATTATTAAACATAAAGACATCATGGCAATTACAATCCATACAATCGTTTAAAAGACATTAATCACTTCCAGTTGCCAAAGGTAAATGACTTGTAACAATTTTATATATCACCAGTAGACTATTTATACAGTAATGTTTCATTACATAAACATTTCTCATTATTTCTGGTCCCCTTGTCACTTACCATGGAATTAAATGGTAAAACATTTATCAACATAGCCTGAAATGGTACATACTTTTATCATTTATAGGAGTTATAACTGTTTTCTTTCATACCTAAAATAATAAAGGTAAAAAATCTGTTTTGTGCAAATAGGTAAGAAATAAATTACTTCTATTATTGACACAAAAACAAATGAAAAATTCATACATGTCCCTTTCTCTTTCAGAGGAATGCTGATAAAGTCCTCATTTCTTCACAGGTCCATCTGAGAAGATCAAATCAAAATATATTGGCTTACAATGTAGATACTTGCAATGTGAACAAAGAAGACCCTAAATGCCCTCTAAATGTGAACACCTATGAATTCCGACATACAAAAACACACACATAACACGTTGACACACACACAATAAGTAATACAAGATACTGTCACTTAACTTTATAAACTGGTTTATAGCATTATTCATAAGGAAGTTAAGCAACTCAATTCACACTACACTTAACTTATCATTTTTAACCATCGATTCTTCAAAGACTTTATACATGAATAAAAGGACTGACTGGTAGTCATTATATCGCCAGTAACATCCCCCATCCCAATTTATCACTCAGCTAAAACAGCTTAATAAAATGGGAAACTTTTGCCTGGAAATGTTATTTGGCAATGATGAATTTTAAAATTTTAATAATATGACACAACTGCGATCTCAATACTCAATTTAAGAGAATTTTTAACCTTAACATCTTTTCATAATTATAACACACAAAACAATATATTACTATCAATGGAAAAATTTAAAGCTATTAATTTTCTGAGTCCACTTTCTATCACAAATTTAGTCGATATTCAGGAAATACTTGGCACGCTAACTGATAAAGGGCATATCTGATACCCTGCAAGTATTTTCAAAGAGAACAGTTTCTGACTCCAAAGTCATTATCTTAAAAGAGTTGAATGCAGAAAACTTGATCTCTTTTATTGTAGAACAGCAAATGGATATGTTCAGTCGCGGAGATGGTAATGCATTTTGTATGGTAATTCATAAACCTTTGCAGTTCCGTTCCTTGACAAGTGATATATAGTCTATTTAACAGGATCAGTAATTATCCAATTGAACACTGTAACCTTTCTAAAGTCTCCGCATTCAAAAACCATCTCGCTTATTAAACCATTTTTACATAGACATATGAACAAAAACAATTCCCTCAAAGTCTCTTTTTTTTTAATCATAAAAAACATCCTGTGTT
>JAIFHC010000139.1:0-50000 GCA_021229015.1 Solen grandis | reverse complement strand
AAATTAAATCAAATTCTGTCCAGCGGTTTTAGAGATGACATTTAGAGATTTCACTATACACATAAGAGGGTCATCCAGAAATGAATGAAAGTTGCTTAATTACGTAAAAACTACAAGTGTTACTCACAAAATCTCTTCATTGTCCCTCAATATAATCTCCCGCAGATGCTATGGTCGACTCCCATCTCTTTGGCAGATCCCAAACTCTTGTTGCTAGGCAACCTTTGTTGATGTCCCTAACGACTGCATTCATGGCGACATATAGTTTATTAAAATCGTTATATCAGAATCCCAGTTTGGGAAACAGGTCGTAGTCGGGGGGGACTAAAGTCTGGCGAATATGGCGGGTGATTTAGAACTTCCCAGTGGTACCGCTCAAACACGTCCCTAACAACGCCGGACTTGTGTGGCATGGCATTATCATGCAAAATTAATGGCGTCACCTGTAAAAGTTTCGGTCGTTTACGGCATATCCCTGGTCGAGGAATTTTAGTCAAATACCACTCATAGTATTCTTTATTAACCGTGCTTCCATGTGGAACTCTGTGTGTTGTCAAAATGCCGTAAATATCGTAAGCGAATATCATTAACATCTTTGGACAGTTCATACTGCGGCGATATTTCACAGGTCTTGGCGAGTTTGGAGTATGCCATTTAGAGCTTTGGCGTTTCAATTCTGGCTCAAATGACCGAATCCATGTTTCATCCTTAGCAACCACTTTATTCAGCATCATTTCACCTTTCTCTGAATATCTATTCAACAATACAGTGCAAATTTGTACACGTTTGTCTTTTTCAGTTTTTGAGGGTGCGTGCTGCACCCACCGCATGGGGATCTTTCTCATGCCTAAATTCTGCGTCAGAATAACATGAACGGAACTCTTATGTATCCCCCGATTCATACATAATTTCCTTGCATGTAAATTGTCTATCAGAGTTGAGAAGTTGAGCAACAATTTCGGTGTTATCGGCGTCTGTAACTGTCACCGGCCTACCGGAGGAGGGCTTCTTGTAAGACTCTTGCCATCCATTATTGAAATCCTTCATCCATCTACAAATAGTGCTAAATCCAACTGATATGACGTCATTAAAAATGACGTAACATCACGATGCTTATTAACATGTGCGTTTACGCGCAAAGAGTTAATTTAGTTAAGTGCCAAGTTTTGTGGCTTTATGTGGTTTCAATTAAATGTTCAAACTCTCATTCATTTTCGGATGACCCTCGTATAAGGCAAATTAGCCCCACCCCTGGCAGCCATGTTTTTTACGGATCGGAATTATTTTAGCAACCTTTGTGAAGCTTCACCCAAGGATCATACCTGCCAAATATAATTAAATTTTGTCCAGCGGTTTCAGAGATGTCATTTAGATATTTCACAATACACATTTAAGGCAAATTAGCCCGCCTCTGGTGGCCATGTTTTTTTATGGATCGGAATAATTTTAGTACATTTGTGAAACTTCACCCAAGGACCATCCCTGCCAAATTTAATCAAATTCTGTACTGGGGTTTCAGAGCAGATGTCTTTTTTAAGATTTCACTATATACATACAAGAGGGCTAAGATGGCCTTTAATCGCTCACCTGAGAAAGATGATTGCTTAAGAAATAAAAATGCTAGAGTGTAAACAAAGTGAAATCTGGCTTTCTTTATAGTGAAAGGGGCATAACTCCTAAATTTACTTAGCCAATATCAGTTATATGTAGCAGAGCGTAATTTTAATGGTATATCTCATGTTCTCATTTGTTTATGTCTCATGTACATTGTTCTGTTATTGTGATCGTCTATCTACTTCCTGTTTGTAATGTCATGTGCACGTTCTGTAATTGTCCAAGAGAATGAGAGAGTATGTCCAAGAGAGTCAGAGTGAGGTATACTGTAATTAAGAGTTATGTAAGGTTGCTATGATGTGAGTATGATGCAAGTTTGCTATTGGTTGGCCCGTCCCCCGTGCTCCTTTCCCGTGCTTTGTTTTTAACTTCACCACCAATTTTATAACTCCAGGCACTTCGAATTTCGCTGTTATTGAATTAACATCTAATTAGTCATAGCTCTCACCAATGAGCTTCTACGTTTTCATTTTCGTCTTATATTGTTCGACGTGCCTGGCGAGTTGTGGAGTTGTTACTAAAACAATATTAGTATATTTACTATTATTATTTTAGAAGATTTTATCAGAAATACAACGTTAGTAAACGTTGGTGATTACATGTGTAATTACTCAAAAATATTTTCAACTTGTTTAACGTATTTTGTATGTTGCAGGTTTTTTTTCTTTGATGAACCACGACAAATATATTCAAATTGAATCACAACTGGTGTTCTTATAATTTACCCCCACTACAAATTGGCTCCCTGACAAGGTACGTGGAAAACCAGGCCGTCAGGATACCCGAATTGTCAAGGGGATACGCCTGAGAAGGACGCCCGAGGCCAGCCGACTATAAAGTGATCCACCGCGGACCTCAACATTTTGTGTATCGTGTATGTTTAGTGTTTGTTTTTTTTTTCCCCACTGCATCTGTGCATTTTTCTCGCGAGAGACTGTTCTGTACAGAGTTCTGTGACGTTTCTGTCACTTTTGACAGTTAACAGCTGATTTCGGTCACATGATAAGTGTCAACACGAAGGAAGGATACTGGAAAGAGACAGAGAAGGACGAACTTTGGCGGAAGGAGTAGTTGTGTTAATTTTTTTTTTTATAGTGTTTATTTGTGAAAGTTTATATTTTTTTTTTTAAAGTGAGGATATATTTTGTTTGGATGGAACCGTAAGTAATATTTTCCTTTATATTTTGAATTTAAATTTTTGTGTTCTGCCAGGCACTAATTTCTTTGCATAGTAATTCAGTCAGTTCTCTTTATTTTTTTTTCCTATCGCTTCTGTCATTTCGATAACTCGTAAGTGGGTCACGCTGCTTTATTTGCTAGTTTATGGTTATTTGTGGAATTTCTCTTTAATACTTTTTGTGGTTACCAATTTAGTTGCCACTCTTTGAGTGTCACTGCTAAATTTTTGCTTGACATTATTTATTTTGCCTCTCCTGCCTGATTGATATTTGTTTCGCGACCTTTAAATCTTTGTTTATTTTTGTTTAGTGCTTCCAATTTAACCAGTTATTGTTTGTATTTTTGTGTACTGAAGTAGCTCCATTAGTTCCATAAGCTTGCTCGCTTTAAATTATTATGTTGACTGCATCTAATTTACTTAGCTTGATTTAAATCTGCTTGATATGTTTGGCTTGCTATTTATTCATATTGAATTGAGATAGTTTTGGTTATTTATATTGATTTGAGATAGTTTTGATTTGAGATTTAAGACAAAAATGTTATTAGTTTTGTATTAGTGAAGTAAGCACTGTATGTTCCTGTCACTGCATAACACTTTTACTCTACCTTTCCTCTTTACCATCCCACCTTGTTGACCATCAACACTTGATACTTTAGATTTATAAACATTTATCATTTCCAAATATCCACAGTTCATTGTCTTGGTTTGACTCATTTGATTATTTTACAGGATATATTTTCTGTGGACATCTATTTATTTTCAGAGCAGCTCTGTGTAGTTTTGTACAGCATTGTGTTTAATTGTTGCATGTGATTTTCCCTTTGTCTTTCTGTCACAGTTGAATGTTGCTGAGAATTTATTTTATTAATACACATATGCTATACATTTAGTCTGACATTTATTCATTAACATTTCTTTACCATTTAATGAATAAGAAAATAGTGTTCACCCAAATTTTGTTTACAGTCATTGAACACCTGTTAGCTGATGTGACCTTGACATTGTGCTGGTATCAAAAAATTTTTATTTATTTATTTTTAAATTGAATCAATTGAAAAAAAAAAAAGAAAAAAAAAAAAAAAACTTTTCTCAAGTCTTAGAACTTTATTTGATTTCTGATTTAGTACTTCAGTTTGACTTTAACTTTAGTGTTTGAGTTTGACTTTGGTTTTCTTTTTTTGAATTTGAAATTGAATTAACACTATTCACAGGTCAGTGTGAGAGTAGTTACTTAGTAAGTTTAAAATGTAGTTATAGTCAATGTACCATTAGTGTATATGTACTCATTCCACTTTCTTTTATCAAAGATTCCCTGATTTTTTTTTCTCTTTCTCAATTTTATACTTTGTCCTCCTTTTACCATTTTATGTTTGCAGTCCAATCCATTCTGGGTCTTTTGATTTTTGTGTTCTCAGTAGTCATGAGTGTGGACAAGGGAGAAGCTCCCACGTCTAATGAGGGTGAAGGCGCTGTTGGTGGTCAAGCCGCTTTTCCTACTGAAGAGGAAATGTTGAATTTACTCTCCAAGAAATACTTTATAGCACCCAAGGTAACTAAGCTTGCAGAAAAGCTGTCCCCCATTACTTTACCCAAACATTTACTTCCACTGTCATCACAATGGTGAGGAACCAACACCCAAGTCTGAGATCAGTTTCTATGAATGGCGACATGAGGTAAGATGTCTTAGGAAGGATCCATCAATGTCCGCTTCCTTAATCTTACAAGCCATGAGGTCTACTTTTCGTGGCACTTCCCGAAGACTACTTGTCTCTTTAGGTGATTTAGTCACTGTTGACTCAGTTTTAAATAAACTTGAAGTTAACTATGGTGAACCATCTCACAAGTCCATTTCTATGAAGGAGTTTTTCAATTTGTCCCAGCGTGCTGATGAGTCCGTCGCTTCTTTTGGTTGCCGCCTGGAGTCTGCTTTAGACCAAGCTTTTGGAAACAGTGGTGTCTCTATTTCTGATCGTAGTGAATTACTTTGTGAAAGGCTGTGGTCAGGGTTGCGCACAGAGGTGTTGCAGACCAATACTCACCACAAGAACTTTCTCTTTTCTTCCTAAAACTAAATCTTCTCATATTTCCAGTCAACCGCAACACCAGTCCTCACAGCAGCAGCAGTCTGATTTTGATAAGAAGTTATCTGATCTGGAGCAACGTTTGAATTCTAAGATATCTTCTGTGCAATCCGGAGTTGACAAGAAGTTTTCTACTATCTTGCAACGTCTTGATTCCTTTTCTCTTCCATCCTCTCCCCAAAATTTTAACATTCCTTTTCCCCATTCCAAAACTTCTCGACCCCCACCTCCACCTTTTATACCATCTTCCCAAATGGTACCTCCTAGGTCTCATGGTTTTCTCAGCCTAGACCTCAGAGCTACCCGGCGTGGCAGAGGCGGTGGTCGCCAGTACCCCAGTACTCAAAATCATGCTGGTCACCCAAACTGGTAGCCGCCCCTGTCAGTGGCCACCCAGGGGTTGGCAGTTTTGTCGGCCACAGTACTTCATTTGACGTTTCAGAACTGGTCGGTTCTTCAAACAAGTCTAACAATGTTGTGGATTCAGTGTCTACAACTGGATTGATTGATAGTGGATCCATGGTCACTACAATTTCCGATACTTTTTATAAGTCTTTGCCTAGTAAACCCCTTCTTAAGGACTTATCCGACTTTGGCATTGATATGAATGTCACTGTTGCCAATGGTAACACATTGGATATTATTTGTTATATTGAAGTCACCATGTCAATTCCTGCTTTGAACTTTGAGCTTCAGGTCCCTGCCCTAGTTGTTCCTGACACTGCATCCTGTCCTGTTATTGTGGGCACTAACGTCATTTGACCCTTTGACGCTGCAAGTCATCTTCATCCGAGTCAGAACAAACTTTGCCTGAACCTTGGCAAATAGGGTTTGATTCCCTTGTATGTAATCCTTTTACAGTTAAGTCAACCAATGACCATATTGTTGAAATTGGCCCATATGAGTCCATTTCACTCAATGGTATCGCCAGTGGTTTTAACCACAATGTCTCACCAGATAGTCCCTGTCTTGTGAGACCCCATGTTCTTAATGTTCCTCAGCATGGCAGTTGTGTCAAGGTTCCTGTCAGGTTGTGTAACATGACAGCTAAGTCTGTTTTCATTTGCACTAAGTCTGACATCTGTGTTCTCAATGAGGTCAAGGTCATTGATAACATTACTTCCCATTTTCCCTCTTCTTCTCTAATTGTTCCACCTGTCAAAGATCCAGTTGATGATCTTGGTGTTAAGATCGATACTGAAAATATGTCTCCAGAACAAATTCTTCGTGTTTGTCAAGTTCTTGGTAACTGGAAGAACATATTTTCTACCGGTCCAACTGATCTTGGATGTTCCAATCTGGTAAAACACAAGGTTGTCCTTGAGAATAGCACACCATTCAAGCAACCTTACCACCTGGAATGTACGAAGAGGTAAGACAAAACTTCAAGGATATGCTTGATTGTGGTGCTATTCGAGAAAGTGATAGCCCTTTCTCTTCTAATGTTGTGTTAGTGAGAAAGAAGGATGGATCTTTGCGGTTTTGCATCGATTTCAGAATGTTAAACTCGAGAACATGCAAGGACACCTACATGCTTCCAAGATTTGATGATACCGTGGACACCTTGATCGACTCTAAATTCTTCTCGAAGCTCGACTTGCGGTCTGGTTATTGCCAATTCGAGATGGAAGAAGAAGATAAGCGCAAGACCGCTTTCTCTGTAAGCAATTTTGGCTTCTACGAATGCAATCGTATGCCTTTTGGTCTTACCAATAGTGGTGCCACTTTCCAAAGATTTATGGAAATGTGTATGGGCGACTTAAACCAAAAGGAATGCCTAGTCTTCATAGACGATATCCTCATTTTCTCTGAAACTTTTGAGGAACATCTGTCACGTCTTGAATCAGTCTTTCACTGTCTTCAGACGTGCGGCCTGAAGTGATAACAATTAAACACTCCAGGTGGTAAGATATTATGTTTGGGGGCAGTTGATGATTACGCAATCGAGTGTTAATGATCTGCAACAATGAAGGTTTGTTGGTATAGTTATCCAACAACAGTAATCAGCATTTAATGGTATGGACATTCAATACCAAGCAGATACTCGATAAAATACACAAGCATTGTCTAAAATCCACTGCATAAACCTTAATAATGGTATTTTTGTTTATTATGCTAGCATGCATAATTTTACCATGGATTAAAAAGTCCCGGAAAATAGCCAATCTTTTTCACCAGATGTAAACAATAAATGATAATTAGATCAGCGTTACCTGGTACTTTGTTTCATTTAAACATTAACAAGGCTCCTCATATCAATACATCCTAATAAGTACACCTCAGCTTAATTTCAAATAGCGATAAATTGTAGTGGAATGAAAATTTTCACACCAACATTGTTTTGATAAACAATGGACGGTGTATAATTTATTATAATGAGATATGCTGAAGAGTTATGTAACCATTTCACATCACCATACCGTACACACTACTCTCTGAATCTGAATCATCGGCAATTACAGTACAAAAAAAAACAAAAAAAACAACAGAATCAATGATTATGGAATTATTTAAAATAACTCTATAAATAAAATAATGTTTATTGCTTTATATTAGGGTTTTTCAAGAATTTACGACTATCACAAAGACACATTTATAGCATTCTCAAACCTACTACGTGGTCCAATAGAACGCGGTATTTGGGCTTGGACCCCAAGAACCGCGATTATGCGGCGTTGTACTATACAAAACTGGCAAGTCAAACTCTGATTGTGACGGCTTGAGCCAGAAACCAAAGATGTTCTCTGAGGCTGTCAAAGCTGTTTGTTTTGCAGAAATTTCTTCTTTTGCTGCTGTTGAAAGTCTTCCTTATGATAGTGATGTCGTCCTTGATGACATTGCAGACACGGCTCCGTCCAATCCAATTAATTGGGTACAAGAGCTGGCCAAAGATCCGAACATCAGTAAGGTTATTTCAATCCTACAATGTGGTTCTCTGCCAAGTGGTAAGAATTATCCCGTGAAGTCAAATGTTTGCTTCGCGATCTTCCTTCACTTTCTCTTTTCAATGGTATCCTGTATCGAACCACATCCTTGGTTGGCGAACAGGTCCACCAGCTTGTCCTACCTTCTTCTTTCCATTCTGTTGCTTTTCGTGGTGTTCATCACGATGCAGGTCATCCCGGTCGTGATAAAACACTCTGGCTTGCACGCCAGCGATTCTTTTGGCCTGGTATGGAATCCTATATCAAAGAACACATATCATCTTGTCTTTCCTGTGATTGTAGGAAGGAACCAGTGGTCCCCCATGCAGAACTTGTGCCCATCAAAACATCGAGGCCTATGCAGCCTGTCTGCATGGATTTCTTGAAACTTGATAGGTCAAAGGGTGGATATGAGGATATCCTTGTTATAACTGACCATTTCAAGCGTTATGCCAAGGCCATCCCCTGCCGGAACCAAAAGGCATCCACAACTGCGAGGGCTCTGTATGAACACTTCATTGTTCACTACAGTTTCCCCGAACAGTTGCATTCCGACCAGGGTCATAATTCTGAGTTACGTGTTATCAAAGAACTTGGCAAGATTGCAAACATTCGCAAAACATGTACGACTCCTTACCACCTTATGGTCAATCCGTCAGCTGAGCGGTTCAATCACACACGGATGCTTGGGACGCTCAGCGACGATCACAAGACCAATTTGAATGATTTTGTTCCTTCTCTTTTTCAAGCCTACAATGCCTCGAAAAATTCTTCAACTGGTTATTCTCCCCATTTTCTTATGTTTGGCTGGCACCCCTGTCTTTCTGTCGACACCATCCTCGGTGCCAGTCAAGGCAATTGTGGAGATGCCGACCATGGTAATTATGCAACAAAGTTGCAGATGCATATGCAGTATGCATACAAGGTGGCAAGAGAAGCTGCCCAGAAGCGCACTGGCCAGAACAAAGTCGGCTATGACCGCCACATTCGTGAGAACAAGCTGGTCATCAGCAATATTGTTTTGGTCAGGAACGTTAACCTTATTGGAAGGCTGAAGTTGGCCTCCAAGTGGGAACACAACCCTTATGTCGTTGTCAACATCCCATTTGACGACCAGCCGGATTTCAAGGTTCGTCCGGAGTCTGGCAACGGACCGGTGCTAACATTACACCGCAATATGCTTTTGCCATTCCAATCTATCCCAGTCTTCCCCAGCCAATGCCAAAGACCAGACCAAGGACACGGGCAAACAAGGTTAATGAGGAGTATGATGGAAGCTCCAGTTCCTCAGAATCCTCGGTGTATGTTATTCCACAACGCCGAAACCCTGCTTTCAGTATTCCTAATTCTTCCCGTTCTTCCATGACTTCCAATTCTTCGCGTCCTGTGCACTCTGTCCATACAGTTCGCGGCACTACCCTCTTGTCTCCATCTGTAAGTTCTGGTCCAGTCCCTGTAACTCCTGTCCCATGACCCAGGACACCTTCAATGACTTCTGTCCCTCTTCCTGCACCGTGGTGTAATCCTGCCATCATAGTGTCTCCATCCGTACAGGGTGAAGCAGTTACTTCTCCCGTGCCTTGGCCCAGGCCGTGACGAACAAGACGTCCGCCTGACAGGTACAGAGAATGGGTTAATTAGCAACATGCTGAGTATTTTATATAAATGTCTGATTTGTGTTATTTTTCAGATTCTACCTGGAATATATTTAACAATGTGTAATTGTTAAATAAAAATGATTTTGTTTGATTTGTAGATCTGTACAAGTGTTATCATCATAAGATGGCACCAGGATATTCAGCCTAGTAATCCAAAATAATTGTTTATTTTGTAGCAATTTTAGGATTGTTTTTTATTTTTAGAATTACTTTGCTTCAACTGTTTGAAGACAACAGCGTTGGATAAATTGTGATATATAATGAATTATACAGGTTTTGTAGTTAACAGCTTACATTTCCAGTTGGTTCCATATTATATATATATATTACATCTAGTGTTTCAAAAATGTCGGAGCCATTTCAACGGAGAGGGGGAGCGTGTAGCAGAGCGTAATTTTAATATATATACAGTCCAGTCCCGTTACCTCGATATTGAGGGGACTTTGCTATTTTATCGAGGTATGGCACATATCGAGCTAAGAAAAGTTTGGGAACGTGTACCTTGATGAAGGAGATAAAACTCGGTATTTTATTATCATTATTTTAATCATACTGATATTATAAACATATAACATATGTAAGAAAAAGAAATAAATTTTATACACGAAAAAGCAATAGCACATATCTATTAGCACATGGCAATAAAGCACTTTAATAGATAAACATACATTAATTAGCCTACAAACATTCAGCTGATGTTAAGAATGGCGGATGGTGTACAGGTGACCGTTATATTTACACGAAGGTAATGTTTAGCAGCTGGAGATTTTCACACAAAAAAAGTCATTGTTTTCTGCGTAGTTCCGTTGAATTTCGTCTTGGCGATGTACTTATCCAATTTATCGTTGGTAGACATGATTGATAATGACTAACCGAGAGATGACCAGTATATATAAACATGATTGAAATTAGACAGTAATCGAACATGTCAGCGACTGACACCCGGCAATGGCTTGCGGTAGGTCGGTGGTTCTACCCGGGTACCTCTGTGTACTCGGGGTCTTCCTCCACCTGTAATCAGCTGGACGTCCCTATATGATTGAAATACTATCGCAGCGACGGTAAACTCCAATACAACAACAACAACAACACCCGGCAATAATTAAAATGTCACCGCATACAAAGCGGTCCGCTTGTTACCGTTGTCATCAGCTGTGATTCTTACAGATTGCTTTAATAACCTTTTCACACTTTGACCAGCGAAGCCAATCGACTTACGAAAGATAATTATGTCTGATTTATCAATGACGGGACCGGCAAATCGAATCGAGGTATGATTAAGCATCATTTAACTCGATATCGAGCTAAAAAAAGTGTTTAACATAGAAAATATAGGTAGTAAAGTTGGGACCGTAGGACTTAATGGAGGTAAGTTTAGGAATCGACATATCAAAGATCGAGGTAACGGTACTGGACTGTAGTATATCTCATGTTCTCATTTGTTTATGTCTCATGTACATTGTTCTGTTATTGTGATCGTCTATCTACTTCCTGTTTGTAATGTCACATGCACATTCTGTAATTGTCCAAGAGAATGAGAGAGTATGTCCAAGAGAGTGAGGTATACCGTAATTAAGAGTTATGTAAGGTTGCTATGATGTGAGTATGATGCAAGTTTGCTATTGGTTGGCCCGTCCCCCGTGCTCCTTTCCCGTGCTTTGTTTTTAATTTCACCACCAATTTTATAACTCCAGGCACTTCGATTTTCGCTGTCACTGAATTAACATCTAATTAGTCATCGCTCTTACCACTGAGCTTCTACATTTTCATTTTCGTCTTATATTGTTCAACGTGCCTGGTGAGTTGTGGAGTTGTTACTAAAACAATATTAGTATATTACTATTATTATTTTAGAAGATTTTATCAGAAATACAACATAAATCTTAATATTTTATCTTTAAGGGTGTAACGATACGATTACCCAACGATATGATATGTATCGCGATACAGTTGTCATGATACCATAAGTATCACGATACAAGCTTTTAAGTTTTGTCAGCCTTGTTTCCTATCTTTAAATGAAGAATAAATAAGAAACAAAGATAAATTCTTTAATTGTTGAATGTATTAGTTTTTATTATAATAAATGCATATTAAGTTGTGTTTAAATTATTAAAAAATATCAGTAGTCATCAACATAAAAACACTTTTTTATATGATTTGATTTGTTTACTGATAAAAATCTTATTTTAAGGTCATTAAATAATTAAAAGTAACATCAAAACTACATTATAGTGCCGTATATATTGCAGAAACTTAATTAAACCTATACCAGTGGTAGACACTAACTTTTTCGACAGGTGTCCCTTGGGCATGTTTTAGCAAAATCAGGGACACCTCAATATTTAAAATGCTGAATTCCAGGAGTCCTTTATAAAATTTTGGTGTCCTCGGGACCCCGGGACACTGTTAGTGTCGACCCCTGTATACTACTTATTTTAAATGCTTATTCCATAATAGATGTCAGCATGACAACAACTTAAATATTTTCAATGAAATCACTAAAGATGATACTTGAAATTGAAGCATCCACATTTATACCAAGGAAAAAACACCTGCAGTTCCAATCGGATGAAGTTTTGATTTCAGATGTTCAATTAGCAATAATTTGCATTGATCCCATTTTATATAAATCAGTAACAAAATGACCAAGAGCTGACAACTTTCTAAGGTAGAAAAAATAACAAACAACTTTTCTTTAAAATTACATTTAATATAAAAATATATACAATGAGAATATTAGAAAAAGAATTAAAGAATATTGAAGAAAAAAAAAAACTGCCGGCTAACTGTCTCTTTATCTGTTGGTACAATAATAGCTGCACTGAATGTTCTGTCTTCACTCTAAACCCGCATATCAATCTACACAATGGCTTACTGATATGAACAGACTTTAATGTGCCACACTCACAAAATGATTCTTAAATGCACAGTACTCATAAACTATATCACATGCTCTTATCGATGAACACTGGACCGACTTCCTGTCGTCGCTGTCCCTTCAGTAAATGTGATCTACTTAGTCCACCGTAGACACCCTGTCGTCCATATGGCACATATGTAGATTCTCCCGTCCTTGCGACGTAGTCTACCAATGGGGTCCCGTATCGACTGTGACCACCCAGATTACATAACTAAATACTACTTAGTCCACCGTAAACACCCTGTTGTCCATATGACGCATATGTAGATTCTCCCGTCCATACGACGTAGTCTACCAATGGGGTCCCGTATGCCATGCACCATGCCCCAACTAAATACAGACAAGCTCCGTAGTGTAATTTGGTCAGAATATTCTAGACTGGACTAGGCATCTTCCGTAGCTCCCATCGATATCTGACACTGAGGCTCCATACAAATCAACTTATATACTAAAACCCCACGATTTACTCTTAAAAATCAAATATCACGTGAGTCGTGCAATAAATTGTAAATCGCTGAATCCCGTGCATCCCGAGAAACACTGACAACACTGAGGTATACTGATAAAAAGGGCTTATGTAATGAAACTATAGGTTTAAACTTCTAAGCCTTAAACATCTCTCTTAATACACTTAAAACTTAGCAAAACAGTTGATAAAACCATTTCAAACCCTAATCATATCTCATTCTGAACAAAAGGTAATAAAAGAAACCTGTGATAAACCTTATATAACCAAAATCGGTTAACACAGTTCCACTCTGGCCTACGTGACAAATACAACGTACTCTAAATCTACACTTATTTTCAGGCCACATCAAAATTATTTTGTGACAAGGTACCTGTTGAAATTTCGCTTTTTTACTCAAAAGGCAAACTGATCAATCAATTAAATTGATTAAAAAATACAGAGGTCATCAAACATTGAAGGTGTTTATCACATATGGCTGCCATTGTGATGATTACGCAATTTTAGCAGTAAAACAGTAGCCGGTAGAGAGCGTGAAAGATGTTAACCAACATTATGAAGGATACTATCCAAGTATTCTGTATCATTGCATAATTTGGAAGAATAAGAATGAGTATTGATTGGATAACATTCCAAGAATGACTCTGCCTTATTATTGATTTTTTTTTTAACTGCCCACAGCAAGTGCTTTCATTTAAGTAATATGCAATGTAGAGCGATATGCGTTATTTACTCTCCTTTTTGTTGTTTTGTTAATGTATGGGAAAATCGTATTGTTAGGAGAATTTTTATTTCTCGGGGGTGAAAAATATCGCCTTTTTACCGAGGGGCAGCCGCAGTTCTAAACGAAGAAGAAAAATAAAAAAACCTGGAAGTTAACAATACTGTACTGTACCATGCAGACCTGGGAGAGTAACGTGAACTGTACCGTAAAGAAAATATCGCGGTATATCGTCGTACGGTATACCGTTACACCCTTATTTATCTTGTTAGTAAACACTGGTGATTACATATGTTATTACTCAAAATATTTTCAACTTGTTTAAGGTATTTTGTATGTTGCAGGTTTTTTTTCTTTGATGCACCATGACAAATATATTCAAATTTGTTGACAACGCACGACGCACACCGAACGATGGACGACAGAAGACGGACACTCACGGGATCACAATAGCTCACCCTGAGCTTTGCTCAGGTGAGCTAATAAGGCAAATTAGCCCCGCCCCTGGTGGCCATGTTTTTTCCCCCGATCTGAATAATTTTAGCTATCTTGGTAGAGAGTTACCCAAGGAACATCTGTACAAAATTATTTTGAAATCTGGTCAATAGTTTTGAAGGAGATGATTTTTGAAATTTTCATAATTTTTTTCTTTCAGTTGCCTTGGCAACCAGAGTTCCATATGGATCAAGACCAGAGTTCCATATGGATCAAGTTTATTTTAGCAACTTTTGTGAAGGAACATCCCTGCCAAATTTAATCAAATTCTGCCTAGCGGTTTCAGAGGAGATGTCGTTTAAAGTAGATTGTTGACGACGGATGACGACGGACGCAGGGTGATCACAAAAGCTCACCATGAGCACTTCGTGCTCAGGTGAGCTAACAAGAGCGGTAAATATGACATGTAAGCAGTCAAAAGCAAAGCCAATAAGAAAAGCAAATACATCCTTGTGGATACAAATTCCCTATTTATAGGAGCCAGAAATAAATAGCTTGAATTCTGTTTTGAACTAATCTGGGTTGACATTTGACAAGGTGACCCAAAATTTGATAGGAGTCATCTTCTAATAATTACCTAAGTCCCAATTATGTTTGAGGTATTTGGGCTTAAAAATTCTCTAGTTATTGATCAGAACAATTTTCACAAAGGTCACTGTGACTTTTACATTTGAACTAGGGGTCCCAAAATCAATAGTGGTCAACTTCTAGTCATAACCCAACACACTATCGAAATTGAGTTGTTCTCAAATTATAAATGTGAAACAAATTTCACATTCAAGGTCACTGAAATTAAATGAAATATAATGAAGCAAAAAAGAAACATAGAGAAGAATATTTCTTTGCATATTCTGTTTATCTTTATGTTATGTTTGTTTATTAAAGAATATACAATGTACTTTTACAATGTACTTTCATTTTTTTCTAAAATACATATTTTACATTAACTAATAAGTAGTAAGTGTATTGTGAGTTCAAATCAGACTTACCATGGGATGATTAACTGCTGTTCTCAATAGGGAAAGCGGCAGCTGGAAAAAAGAAACATCTTAATTTATGTTCTTTTGGATCAACCTTCCCCCTTGCAGACATAATCTTAGCCATGATACAAAAGGATTATTACTATTGTAGATTGATCTGAACAGTGTTATCAGCATGAGTGATACACTGATTTATCAAAAATCACAAGAGCTTTAGTGTTATTGTGGTGCAAAATAAACCAGACCTGGTCAAGTTCTGGGCACTTGTCTTTAATAGCCTGACAGAAATTGGTTCAGAGTATGGTGGGGTAATACCCACCATTGATTGTAGTTTTCTGCAGTATCATGTGATTAAGAACTATACCCTAAGTGTCACAGAAAATGACTGACATGCCCTTACTGTCTGACTTGGAAAGATATGCTTTTACAGGAGATGGAAATGAGTTATGCTTCCAAACCAAACTCTGTTGCTTACTTTCTGGCTCAAATTTCATCACATGTAATCATCTTATTAAGAAATATTTCATCTTCCTCAGAAAAATGATTCAAACAAAAAAATGTGTCTATGAGACAATAATGCCCCGCCAGAATATGGTCAGAACTAAATATTTGCTTGTATTTTCAAGATTATATAATGATGTACATTTGTACAAATTTTCATGATGATGTGAAGTTACTTTTAGCGAAAAAGAAGCTTAAACACAGAGGTAAACCTGTGGCAGAATAACCAATTTTACCAAGTCATAGCCTTAAAATCAAATAAATACTACTGGTAAATAATCCATGTCATGATGAATGTCAAGTTTCATGAAGACGTAGAGTTATCTTCATAGAAACAAGAGGACCATGATGGCCCTATATTGCTCACCTGAGTACCACTGCTCTAAAGGAGCAATCTTGGTAGAGGTTTACCCATAGAACATCTGTGCCAAAACATTTTGAAATCTGGCCAGAAGTTTTGGAATAGAAGTCATTCAAAGTTTTCACTATATACATTTAAGACATTCACTATAAACATTTAAGGCAAATTAGCCCCCACACTGGCGGCCATTTTTTTGACGGATCAGAATTTTTTTTACAATCTTGGTAGACAGTTACCCAAGGAATATCTGTACTAAAACATTTTGAAATCTGCCAGTAGTATTGAATAGATGATTTTTAAAGTTTTCATACTTTTTTTTCTTTCCGTTGCCATGGCAACCAGAGTTCTAAATGGATCAAGTTTATATTAGCAACTTTTGTGAAGGTTCACCAAAGGATCATCCCTGTCAAATATAATCAAATTTTGTCCAGTGGTTTCAGAGATGTCTTTTTAAGATTTCACTAAAAAACATATAAGGCAAATTAGCCCCGCCCCTAGTGGCCATGTTTTATTCCCGATTGGAATAATTTTAGCTATCTTGGTAGAAAGTTACCCAAGGAACATCTGTACTAAAAAATGTTGAAATCTGGTCAATAGTTTTGAAGGAGATGATTTTTAAAGTTTTCATTTTCTTTTTCTTTCAGTTGCCATGGCAACCAGAGTTCTACATGGATCAAGTTTATTTTAGCAACTTTTGTGAAGGTTCACCCAAGGATCATCCCTGCCAAGTTTTATCAAATTCTGTCCAGCAGTTTCAGAGAAGATGTTGTTTAAATCAAATTGTTGAAGACGCATGAAAGACGATGACGGATGATGGACGTAGAGTGATTCTAATAGCTCACCTTGAGCAAGTTGTGCTCAGGTGAGTTAAAAAAACAAGAGGGCCAAGATGGCCCTTGGTCGCTCACCTGAGAAAGATGAATGCTTAAGAAATAAAGATGCTTGAGTGTTAAAGTGAAATCTGGCTTTTTTTATGGAGAAATGTGGATAACTCCTAAATTTACAAGTCAATATCAGTTATAATTGAACCCGATTGTTAGATTATGGGCATAAACATTGTCTTAAAGTTTAACAAGAGCTCCGCTGACAGCGGGGCAATATACGCCCGAAGGTATGTATTGTCAGGGAATATCCTAAGACAAAAAGGATAAGCACAAACATGTATATATAAAGTATTATTTCAACAAGAAGGATTGGCAATGTTAATCTTAAGATATTTGACCTTGAAGTGTGACCTTGACCTTGAACCTAGCCATCTGAAAGCTATGTTCTGCACATCCTCTTACTGTGGGTGATACTTCTGCCAAATAGTTTCCATTTACATCTAGCAGGTCAAAAGATACAGAGCGGACACAAACAAAAATACTAACTTAGCACCAGTTAAGATATTTGACCTTAAATTGTGACCTTGACCTTAAACCTAGCCATCTGAAAGCTATGTTCTGCACATCCTCTCACTCTGGGTGATACTTCTGCCAAATAGTTTCCATTTACATCCAGCGGGTCAAAAGATACAGAGCGGACACAAATATACTTACTTTGCTCCAGTTAAGATATTTGACCTTGAATTGTGACCTTGACCTTGAACCTAGCCATCTGAAACCTATGTTCTGCACATCCTCTTACTGTGGGTGATACTTCTGCCAAATAGTTTCCATTTACATCCAGCAGGTCAAAAGATACAGAGCGGACACAAAAATACTAATTTTGCACCAGTTAAGATATTTGACCTTGAATTGTGACCTTGACCTTGAACCTAGCCATCTGAAACCTATGTTCTGCACATCCTCTTACTGTGGGTGATACTTCTGCCAAATAGTTTCCATTTACATCCAGCGGGTCAAAAGATACAGAGCGGACACAAATATACTTACTTTGCTCCAGTTAAGATATTTGACCTTGAATTGTGACCTTGACCTTGAACCTAGCCATCTGAAACCTATGTTCTGCACATCCTCTTACTGTGGGTGATACTTCTGCCAAATAGTTTCCATTTACATCCAGCAGGTCAAAAGATACAGAGCGGACACAAAAATACTAATTTTGCACCAGTTAAGATATTTGACCTTGAATTGTGACCTTGACCTTGAACCTAGCCATCTGAAACCTATGTTCTGCACATCCTCTTACTGTGGGTGATACTTCTGCCAAATAGTTTCCATTTACATCCAGCGGGTCAAAAGATACAGAGCGGACACAAATATACTTACTTTGCTCCAGTTAAGATATTTGACCTTGAATTGTGACCTTGACCTTGAACCTAGCCATCTGAAACCTATGTTCTGCACATCCTCTTACTGTGGGTGATACTTCTGCCAAATAGTTTCCATTTACATCCAGCAGGTCAAAAGATACAGAGCGGACACAAAAATACTAATTTTGCACCAGTTAAGATATTTGACCTTGAATTGTGACCTTGACCTTGAACCTAGCCATCTGAAACCTATGTTCTGCACATCCTCTCACTCTGGGTGATACTTCTGCCAAATAGTTTTCATTTATATTAAGTGGTTCAAAAGATACAGAGCGGACACGAAATTGCTAACGGACGGACGGACAGACGGACGGACGGACGGACGGACAGACGGACGGACGACCAGCGGCATAACATAATACAGCCCTTCGGGCGTATAAAAATGATTGTTAAAAAAATGAAGTTGGTAGAGAATAAACAAAGTGAAATCTTGCATTTTTTGTATTAAAAGGGGCATAACTCCTGACCTAAATGACCCATCTCAGCCATAATCGAACTCAATCGAGACCTTATGGTCATAAGCATTGTCATAAAGTTTGAAGATGATTGCTCAAAAGATGAAGATGCTAGAGTGTAAACAAAGTGATTTCTGGCATTTTTTGAATATTAAAAGGGGCATAACTTCTGAACTAATTGACGGATCTCAGCATTAATTGAACTCAATCGAGACCTTATGGTCATAAGCATTGCGATAAAGTTTGAAGATGATTGCTCAAAAGATGAAGATGCTAGAGTGTAAACAATGTGAAATATGGCATTTTTTGAATATTAAAAGGGGCATAACTCCTGACCTAATTGATGAATGTCAGCCATAATCGAACTCAATCAAAACCTTATGGTCATAAACATTGTCTCAAAGTTTGAAGATAATTGCTCATAAGATGAAGATGCTAGAGTGCAAACGAACAAATTGTGGACGACGGACGACGGACGGACGGACGACGGACATTCATCGATCCTAAAACTCATCCTGAGCACACGTGCTCAGGTGAGCTAAAAAGCTTAAACACAAATGCAAGACAACCAAATATACCAAGTTCATCCAACTGTGAAATATGGGTCACAGCTATAAATATTAAAATGTTTTATCATGATGAATAAAATGTGAATATAGTTTCATCAAGATGTGAAATCATCTTCATAGAAAAAAAAGCTGAAACGGAAAAGTAAACCTAAGGCAGAAGAATCATTTTACCATGTTCATCCAACCATGAAATGTAGGTTACAGCCATAAATCTGCATACATATTAAATAGATCATATCAAGATGTACATGTGTACCTAGTTTCATCAAAATGTGAAGTCAACTTCATAAAAAAAATATGTTTTAACACAAAGGTAAACCTGAGGCAGAACAACCAATTTATCAATGTTCATCCAACCATGAAATATAGGTCACAGCTACAAATTTGCAGAAATATAAAAAACTATATAAAAGATTATATCAAATTACATGTGTACCTAGAAACATAAAGATGGGAAGTCATCTCCATAGGAAAAAAACTTAAACGCAAAGGTAAACTTGAGCCAGAACAACCAATTTTTCAATGTTCATCCAACTTAGAAATAATGGCAACAGCAGTAAATTTGCATAAATATTAAATAAACCATATCATGTTGTACCTGTATACCTAGTTTCATTAAGTTGTGAAGTCATCTTCATAGAAAAAAAGCTTAACACAAAGGTAAACTTAAGCCAGAACAACCAATTTTTTAACGTTAATCCAACCATGAAATATAGGTCACAGCTGCTTCCATTTATTTGCATAATTTTTGAAAGATCACATTCATGATGTACATGTGTATTTAGTTTCATAAAGATGTGAAGTCATCTTAGAAAAAAAAGTTTAAATGCAAAGGTAAACCTGAGGTGTGACGGACGGACAAACGGACGCACCGAAGACTGCACAGACCTAAAATCTATATGCCCCCCAACAGAGTTGGCAGAGCATAAAAAGCTTAAATGCAAAGGTAAACCTAAGGAAGAACAATCAATTTCAGCATGAACATCTAACAGTGAAATATAGGTCACAGTATGAATTTGCATATATATTAAATAGATCATATCATGATATACATGTGTACCTAGTTTCATCAAGATGTGAAAACATCTTCAAAGAAAAAAACCTTAAACGCAAAGGAAAACCTAAGGAAAAACAATCAATTTCATTATGTTCATCCAGCCGTGAAATATAGGTCACAGCAATAAATTTGCATAAATATTAGATAGATCATATAATGATGTACGTGTGTTCCTAGTTTCATCAAGATGTGAAGTAATCTTCATAGAAAAGAAGCTTAAACACAAAAGTAAACCTGAGGAAGAACAATTTATTTCAGCATATTCATCCATCCTTGAAATATAGGTCACAGCATGAATTACATAAATATACAAGAGGGCCATGATGGCCTGAATCGCCCACCTGATTATAAATGAGCAACATATGTTGGATTTTACATAATGACCTACTTTTTGACCCCACATGACCCACTTTGGAGCTTGTCCAAGATTTTATGGAAACAGACATTCTGACCAAGTTTCATGAAGATATGGCCAAAAATGTGGCTTCAAGAGTGTTAAGGTTTTTCTAAGATTTGACCTCATGACCTACTTTTTGACCCCAAATGACCCAAATTCAAACGTGTCCAAGATTTTATGGAAACAAACATTCTGACCAAGTTTCATGAAGATTGGGCCAGAAATGTGGCCTCTAGAGTGTTAAGGTTTTTCTAAGATTTGACCTCATGACCTACTTTTTCACCCCACATGACCCAAATTCGAACTCATCCAAAGTTTTATGGAGAGAAACATTCTGACCAAGATTCATGAAGATTGGGCCAAAAATGTGGCCTCTAGAGTGTTAACAAGGTTTTTCTAAGATTTGACCTCATGACCTACTTTTTACCCCACATGACCCAAATTGAATTCCAAGTTTTATGGAAACAAACATTCTGACCAAGTTTCATAATGATATGGCCAAAAATGTGGCCTCTAGAGTGTTAACAAGGTTTTTCTAAGATTTGACCTCATGACCTACTTTTTGACACCACATGACCCAATTTCAAACTTGTCCAAGATTTTATAGAGACAAAACATTCTGATCAAGTTTCATGATTTTGGCCTAAAAATATGGCCTCTAGAGTGTTAACAAGCCAAATTGTTGATGACGCAAGTAGCACGACGGACGTTGGACGAAGGGCGATCACAAAAGCTCACCTTGAGAAAAACTCATTATCCATATTGTCACACAATGATAATCCTCGATGAGGTTGATGTGACTGGTTTTAAGTGTACATACAGTGTGCACTATTAAGCAGATGATGTGTATAGCTGCAAGCAGAGGTCTCAAGTTACAATAACAGCTGTGTAACTACTTCTCAATGAGCGCAGTGTACACGCGAATGTATGCTCGGGTAAACACAGTGTATTTTGACAAGGACAAGAATGGCTAAAAGACTTATAATAATAATAAAAAAAAAAAAAACCGTTTTTTTGTTAAAATTTTGTATAAAAAAACTCTAAAAAAAAAATATTTTTTTTTTAAATCGCCCTGTCTGAGATTCGAACCCGTGGCCCACTAGTATTTTTTAAAAAAATAAAGAAAAAAAGAGCAAAACTGCCGCACGGACACCAGCTAGCAAGCCTTTAATTTCGGCAGAACGGAAATTCCATTTTTCATTCATTCTTCTCTCTCCCCTAACCTTTCGGCTTGCTAGCTGTTCTTGACCACTTTAACCTTTAACCTTTGGCGGTCATATATATATCAGAATCACGTTTAACCCTATGCGGACGTATGTCCGAAATCTTTTCGAATTGACTAGTCCTAAGGTAACTTGAATTGTCATATTTTGGCCATTCTAATTGAGATATCTCAGTCCGTGTGTCTCTCGGAGAGACAAGAGTATCAGGTTTTTTAATAATGATAAAGTTTCGCTTAGTTGTTGCGCAATCACACACGTGTTAAGTCATGCATAGTCAAATGTTGTTTTTTTTATTTTTCTATTTAAGTTTAACTTTTAACTTTGTTTAAGTTTATTTTATTTATTTTTTATCAAATATAATCAAAGAGTTGTGTAATCACTCTCGTAAAGTATTAAACTAAAATATATCTTAGTAATCTTTCTTTAGACTACTTTATTGAGGTTTCCGAAAAAAGGGTAAACATGCTACGCCTGGCAGTCGCGCTGCAGGGATCCAAAGTATACGTATTTTTTCTCAGCCGATTTTTTCCACTACCATTCCATGTAGAATGGGTCCCCCAGTTTTGTAATTCTTGTGGTGTCTGTTTTTGCTTGGTGGGCGTGCATTGCTTCCAGGTTGCCCAAACTACTTTCCAGCACCGCAGCAAGGAAATATAGGTCCACTTCTGGGCTGTTTCCACTATCTTCATATCCATCTGCACCTCTTCTTGATTCTTGTCTTCAACAGCCAGCTCTTCTTGTTGCTTGCCGACAGCAACCAACATCTAATCGTCTTCATCATGTGTCAACTAGGCCAGCACCTCCCCCAGCAGGCTCGTAGATTTCTCCGCGCAGGCCTCCAGTCGGCCTAGCTGCTCGTAGAAGTCTTCGACAGAGGGCCCTCCTCGCGGTACGACATGTACCAAAAGCTCCACCATGCCCAGCCGTATGTCGATAGAGGCCGGCGGCGGCGGATCGGCACAATATGTGCAGCTGCCAGTACAATTTGAGGCTGCCGAATCGTCCAGCCAAATCTTGTAAACGAGAGTGGAAAATTTTTTAGGGCTAGGCCAATTGGTGCTACCTTTATTTGCAGGCAGACACAACAACCAAGGACGATGCAGCAGGCACCACAACCAAGGTCGAATTGGCAGGTACCACAAACAAGGGCAAGTCGGCAGGCACCACAACGGAAGTCGGCAGGCACCACAACAGGCAAGTCGGCAGGCACCCACCACAGGCAAGTCAGCAGGCAGCACAACCAAGCATAAACCACAACCAGGCAGGCAGGGCAGTTGAGCGGTCACACAAAAAACAAACTTCCATTTGGACAAGATATACACCAAGAAAATTGGTGCAATCGCAGGATGGAAGCCACACTTCGCGCGATGGGCCTGCAGGTGGAGAAGGCACTATCCACACATATTTTGCTCGAAAATGCGTACAAAAACAATCTCTCTCCGATGTCTCGAAGATCGACTACCTAGGGGGGGGGGGCACGAGGGCGAGACAGACCTCCAACCACTGTCGGGGCTTCCCTCCTTCATGGACGATGAGTATGTGTATGGATCTTTGCGAAAGGCCGACTGCTGTACCATTGGAGCCGGACACTCTGCACAAGTAGCAGGGAGGGCGCGGCGACGATCGTCCTTGGCAAGATCTCTCTCGCCACAAAAGAAGCCTTGTCGTAGTCAGTCGGTTTCCGAGGTACGGTGCAGGC
The DNA here is from genome assembly GCA_021229015.1 of Solen grandis. Classification (NCBI taxonomy): domain Eukaryota; kingdom Metazoa; phylum Mollusca; class Bivalvia; order Adapedonta; family Solenidae; genus Solen; species Solen grandis. Next base: position 26,442 of record JAIFHC010000139.1, on the reverse strand, counting down.
CCCGAGGACACACCATGTTTTGCCCTCTGGCAAGTCGGAGACTTTGGTTGTCTTCCTCAGCAAGGACATGGCGCATTCATTGCAGGGTGCGGTTGGAAGCGACCTTTTGCTGCTGCTTTTCTTGCACCAGGCGCCGAAGGAACAAGATCTCCTCGTCCCTGGCTTTTTGCCTCTGCAATGCCTCCTCCTGCTCACCCTCGAGGATCTGCATGGTTTTGCGTCTGCCAGTTTGCAAGGAGTGCCGCATCGACAATCTGCAGCATGCGCTCTTCTCTTTTGCATGTTGAAAGAAGGGAGACTGTCGTCTTTTCGGCAATTTCGGGCAACTCTTCGAGCTCGTATTGTGGGGCTTCCTTCCAGATGGCGGAACACTTCTTTGTGCGCCAGACCCAGTGCAGGATTGGCAATGGCGGCAGGGGCATATTGAGTGGTGGTGAATCTCCTGTGTGTAACTGTTCTGGTTTCCATGCGCATGCGAGGACCGTATGCACCTCGGCATCCTTTGTGTAGCATCCCAGTTGGGCAAGCTCTATAGTTGTATCTGTGGTGTGCAGGATGTCAATGCGAAATATCGGACAGGCACAGAGGCCAAAGTCTGCCATGGCCCATCAAACAGCCTTTCTTCCATCGCTTGTCCTCCTGCACCACTTCCTGCATTGGGGCGGCGCAGACGCTGGACATCTGGCCCGTGCGCGTGCGGACGTACCAGGTCATGTATATCTTCCCTTGCGGGTGGTTTGCGAGGAGAAGGCATCGGTCGAGCAAGCTCGCGAGATTTTGCAACTGTTGGGCTGCAGGTTGGCGGAGAAAGAGCTTATGCCTGAAAGAAGGTCCCACACCCCATCGATGTGCTCTCTGGCAGTTTTTCGGGACAGGTGGGTTGGCCGTACAGCGAGATCTAGATTCTCGTACATCCCCGAGCCTGCACGTCAGGGTGGTGGAAAGTCTCCCGCAGGTGGGAGTTGCTGCGTCTGTGTAGTCTGCCAGGCGCCCGCCAAACTGCTCCCGGATCTCACCCACCTCAAAGTTTGCGACAACCTTGTTATACAGCTTCGTGCAAATGCAGTCCCCCTCTGACTTTCGAGAAATCCCTGTGCAGACGTAGTGTCTGACCGAATCGGTATTTTCGAGGATATCGACTTTGTCTTGCAGAAAAGAGACGAGGCGCTCTTGATGCAAGGTGCCTGAAAAGTCATGCGTGCAGTCGATACAATACAGGCCATATCTGTGCATGAACAAGAGCTGGCGAAACGTGGGTGGCTGCTCCTTGAGTCGGTCGAGTGGAATTTCGGAGGCGACCATCTTGGCCACGATCACGGCGTGGGGGTCTGCCCCATTGTAGCACTCTCGCCATTTCGCCAAGGTCTCTTCTCCTCCAGCTCTTTCGATGTCCGAGATCATCACCGTATCTTGCCCGTGCTCTCGACCGAAATCGAGAAACAGATGGCGATATTGGCGTGCTGTGCACCCTCATAGGCTTCTTTTGCGGCGAGATAGATTTTGTCAAGGACGATCGTCGCCGCGCCCTCCCTGTCGCTTGTGCAGAGTATCCGGCCTCTGATGGTACAGCAGTCGGCCTTTTGCAAATATCGGTACACATACACATCGTCTGCGAAGGGGGGAAGCCCCAACAGTGGTTGGAGGTCTGTCTGGCCCTCGTGCCCCCGCAGGTAGTCGACCTTTCGAGACAATGGAGAGGAGATCGTTTTCGTATGTATTTTCGAGCAAAATATGTGTGGAGAGTGCCTTCTCCGCCCGCAGGCCCATTGGCGCAAAGTGTGGCTACCATCTTGCGGTTGCACCAATTTTCTTGGTGTATATCTATGTGGACGCACTTGTCCAAATGGAAGTTTGTTTTTTGTGCGACCGCTCGACTGCCCTGCCTGCCTGGTTGTGGCGTCTTGTGTCTGCTTGGTTGTGCTGCCTGTGGTGGTGCCTGCCGATTCGCCTGTTGTGGTGCATGCTGACTCGCCTTTTGTAGTGCCTGCCTACTCGCCCTTGGTTGTGGTGTCTGCCCGCAAAAAAGGGTAGCACCAATTCGCTTAGCCCTAAAAAGTTTTCCGCTCTCATTTAAGAGATAAAGTGACCACAAGGTGAGCCAGAACCACTAAGAAATGACAAGGAAGTCTCTGTTTGCCATTCTGGGTGGTCCTGAGCCGCTATTGTGTACTACTACATTCTGAGGTGAGCCAGAACCACCATTGTGTATACTACTTGTTCAATGCATGATGCAGAAAATTGACCATCAGATATCTTAATTTGACCCCTGAAAAATTTGGCTCAAGGGTCAATGACCCTTGAAGTTCAGAATCTACTGAACACCATGTTAAATATATTTTTTAATGATATTTCATTGAAGGCAATAAACAGTATACATATTTATATAAATTGTTGATAAATTTAATGAAAGGGTAATCAAATGTGTATTTTTCTTTAATTTTTTATTAAGAACGCCACTTCGGTATATGTCGTAAAATCTCCCTGGCTGGACCCTGAATCCCCCTGTGAAAATTTCAAAACCTCCCTGGGAGACATACTGAAAATATGGCATGCATAGGTCACCGATATGTTATGTACATAAACTTGGTATGACTGCAAATTACAAATTCATGCAGTTACGTTTCTCTTATCTTTCTTTTTAAAGACATGTGCATTGTTTATTACGTTAGGGACCCGAAACTTTCGCGTCCACTGTAAATTGTAATGGTCCTGGTGTAAAGTAGTCCAATAGATAGCACTATGGGAAAGGTACCGGGCTACCTACTACAGCCAGTAAGTCAAGACAAAACATAATCCTGCATTCCCTTTGAGGATTTGCCTTTTGTGAATTAATTTACAATTTACGAAATTGGAGCTGTTAGCCACAAAACTGAAGTATCCTCAAGTATTCAGTTCTCGCCATATTGGTATTTTTGGCTATGTACACTCATGCAATATTTCACCTTGTCTGTGACAATTTTAAAGGGAAACCACCAACAATTGTCAAATTGATTGATCCTTGTTTCCAAACTGTTTTTCATTGAAAATGTTAGGGAAAAACATAAAAACATTTATGTAATAAAAAAAAGTACCAATTTTATACCATTTTCACTAATGCTTCTTTTTATCTTTTTTTAAACCACTTGTAAAATCTACCACTAACACTCAGCAAGCACACAAATTGTGTCAATGACTGATTTAAGTAAATCAACATCTGTTCTTAACCCTTTCCCTCATAGAGGAAACCATGAAAAGACCTATGCGAACAACATAAAACCAGATCAGCCTGTGAGTGATCAGGTTTTATGCTGTTCGCTGCTCCTCAGTGGTCTGGAAAAGAGTATTTTGTAATTAAATTTGGTAAGGTTTAACTGTGGTTTTCTGCAGATCAGGCTTTATGTGGTACCTATTGAGTGCGTCAAAATGAGTCTATATGAGGGAAAGGGTTAAAATAGTATATGTTTGATTATGAATTCACTTCTCAACAATCCTATGTATTTAAGTCATTTAGAGCCATAGTTGTTATTAATCTGATAGCAGAATTCACACTTGATAATAATAATAAAGCATGCACATTTACCCCCTGAAGACAGGGATGGAAATTAACGGGCACCCTCTCGCCTGGGGCGACCACTTTTCGATGTGGGCAAGTGTTTTTCTAAGATTGGTAGTCCATCATGGTGACTATCATTTTGAAAACCCAAGTGTAACAATTACATCCACTGAAAACATACATCATGTCGCTTCAATTGCCATAACTCCTTTGATTATTGATAGACTTTCATAAAATTGGTCTTATTTTGTGTGGAAGGGATGAATAAAGACATACAGGGACAAAAAACACCCTCTTGCCCGAGGAATTGCCCTAAGAATGTTCGCGAATTCAAAAACACATTTGGTCGGAAGAGTTCTGATCGATAGAATCTCACCAATTTCTCTTGTGTAAAACTATAGAAAAACTATAAGCCACTATATCAGTGTTGAATTGTATGGACAGATACTGATGAAAGAAACAAATATACATAAAATGAACACTTGTGCTGACTTGAAATCCATTGCTTTGAAAAGATTTTGTGACTAAAACTAAAACAAAACTACATCAGCAATGTCACCGACTGGCTCGATAGAAACTGTAGAAAATCTGCAGTTTAAACGTAGCTGATCATCGGTCATGGTCGAGTTGGATGAATTTTTAAAAAAGCAGAAAAAAGGCTGCATAAGATGAAAAATGAAATAACAAGTATTCATTATTGGTTTATGTGTTTCTTTTATCAAAATCTGTTCAAACAATTCAATACTGATATTGCAGCTTTAGTTTTTCTTTAGTTTTACATGGAAGAGATTGGAGATTGGCATTTTCGACTTTGCAAACTGTTGTAGCATGATTCCTTTGGAAAGGTTTTTTTTTATACTTGATTGTCTTAATTCATCCCTTCCAAGCAAAATAAAACAAATTTTATGAAAATCCACCAATTTGCAAAGGTGTTATGGCAATTGAACGTCATGAGGTACATTTTCAGTGGACAAAGTTATCTACCTTCTTATTATATAATATAATGTCATTTATTTTTTTATTTTTTCTTTAACCCTTTCCCTTATAGAGGACACCATGAAAAGACCTATGCGAACAGCATACAACCAGATCAGCCTGCGAGTAACTCGCAGGCTGATCAGGTTTTATGCTGTTCGCTGCTCCTCAGTCGTCTGGAAATGAGGATTTTGTAATTAAATTTGGTAAGGTTTAACTGTGGTTTTCTGCAGATCAGGCTTTATGTGATACCTATTGAGGGCGTCAAAATGAGTATTTATGAGGGAAAGGGTTAATGGGCAACAACATACTGGGTACCTTTGAATCCACAAAGCTAATAGCCCAACCAGACCAAAAAAGTTTCCATCCCTGTGAAAAGATTTTTATTTATCACCAAAATTAGTCATATACCCCCAAAATTAAATTAAAAAAAAGCAACTGTATCCCCGGTAAGAAATTCGGAGAGCACCCATTAATAAAATGGACACTGTGAGTTTGATAGTGCTTCTTGTTCTCATTTGGATCATCTTACATTTTGCATACCTATATGTGCTGTTAGGAAGAGCATATTACTTCATTGAAACTGTTGTTTATAGATTGTGTCGAAGTGCACCGTACTCGTGACAGACTCATTTTGAGTTCACTGTCGAGAATTGAAGACGCTATTTTGGAAATATTTTTGACTATTGTTGGATTTGAACAGTTGCTTTTTTAATTTGTTTTCAGATACCATTGACATTTGCAAGGAATATATTGATGCATTTGATGATTTATTTAATGTAAAAGTGAGGGCCTGTCTTGCAACTTCTTATCATGGCGAGAACTGGAAACTCCAAGATATCACATCTTCCGTTTACTGCCCACATTCAACATATTGAATATACTGGCAAGGAATATATCCTTATAGTGTCAGTCATACTTAAACAAATAAACATAAAATCCCAAAGAAAAGAAAATGTTATTAATTAATGAGGCCATACCATTTTTTGACAATCTTCTTGTAGATCTAGCAGTTCTCACAGCTTCGAACAATTGTACCGAGTCGCTTGAAAATGCCGGTTGCGGAGTTATTTCCGGGAGGGTCTAAAACGCGGACGTCTTACGCGGACAATATAAACAAAGAAGGAAAACGCGAACAATATGTAACATATAGGGAAAACGCGGACGATATGTATCATATAGAGAAAAAGCAGACGCTGAAGTTTTTATCATCTTTATGTTATCATTATTGGCTTTTTGAGGTATTTATGTAGTTACTGAACTAGAACATTTGAAGATAATATGTTGTTGGTTGTAAGAAAAATAAAATTGAGTTTATTATTAGGAAAACGCGGACAATATGTAACATATAGGGAAAACGCGGACGATATGTAATATATAAGGGAAGGATATTTGGCAATATGATAAGTATTTGTTTTTAATTTTAAATGATAATAAAATTGTATGAGTATCAGTTTTGTAGGAAATTGAATTAGTTATATTTGAGTATAATGCAGAGAGAACATCGTTTGTCGTCACCTTTAATGATATTATAGACATAGTTAGCACAATCCACATGTAAATCTTTGATCGCTTGTCGAAATATCAAGAGGGGCATTTATACAAGATCTGTGGTACCAAGTGGCACATTTATCGCACTCAACCATTACAGTATCAACACATGCAGGTAAATTACAAAGGCAATAATTTTCTATTTCTATTTGTACTGGTTTTATTTTCCTTCTATGACTTAAAGTTTTACTAGTCAATGGAAATTCTGTTAAATCTTGGTTTTCAAAGCACTTTAACAAGTGTGATCTCATTTTACTGCTGTCAAATATTAAATCAAAACAGGTGGATTTCCGTAGACAGTACGATGTTAAAAAAGCTATTGCGTAAAGACCACAGTCAATGCTATTATTTTGTTTCATTATGTTAGGAACTGTTATTTTGATTTTAGATTTATCACGGCCGTATATTTGGGATAATTGTATTTTGAGTCCATTTGGTAATATTCTATCTATCGGTCTATCACTGCCTAAACTATCAAGAAGATATACACTATCATAATGATAAATTGAGGCGACCCAGTGATCATTGTGATTGTGGTGAATCTGACAAGCAGGAGACTGAACTGGATCCATTGGCAATTTTGTTTTCCATCGTTTCTCCATATGGCAAAATGTTGGTACTAGTTCCGTTAATTGCAGGCCATTTATAGCGTTCTTCATTTTTTGTTTTAATAACATATTAACAGCTTCCATATGGTTAGAATTTAGTTTTTTATTTTCATTTAAAACATTAATGTCTTCATACCTTAAACCTAAAAATTTATTCCATATCAACGCATTGTCATCATCAGTAATACCACTATTGTCTCTGCTGCTAATGTCAAATGCTGATACTTCATTATCTTCGTTCTGGTTCATTATCTGGTTCTATTTTTGGAAGTTTATAAATAATGTTATCCTTTTCATCGTATTTTCGTTTTTTGTTGAAATATTTTGGCGTTTGAGGCGATTTATCGTTTTTAGGGGTTGAATTCTCAAATTTGAGTGTCTTTTTAGCCTTTTCATTTGTTTGTTCGCGTTTGCAAGTTGATTTTGGTGTATTACAAGTTTGAGCTACGGTTTTCATTACAGAGTCAGGTGCCGCTATTACTTCAAAGTCTGTGTCGCCAATCCTACCTTTTTTAGTTCCACACTTTTTAGCATGTTTAGGTCTAGCATTTTTTCTAAGTTGAGTTAAATTGAATACTTTCTTTTCATTTGGAACCTCCATTCCTATTGATAGCATAGCTGCTATTATGTGGTAGCATCTAGATGTAGCAGGACACGAACATGATTCTTTCGGGAACAATGTCACGGCATACTTATTATGTTTACTACCCTTCACCATAAAAGCGCCCATATGTGGAACGAGTACTATGTCATTATCTGCTATTGTTTTTACTGCAAGTGATCTCTGTGACATCTGTCCTTTAATTTTTGGTTGATTATTTTTACTCTCCATATCATTTTCGTTTTGTGCGTCATTATTATTTGAATTATCTTCCGCATGGTTTTTGTTAACTATTTCAGATAGGTCTGCTTTTATCAAGTTTATCATTTTATCAGGATGACACACGTTTTTCGGCAGAATTACAGTGTCGGGATCCCTAGCAGCAAAGGCATATTCTTCTCGCAAATCCCATTCACTTTCTCCGCAAAAGGCCCTTATCAAGTCACATTGATAGTTTCCCTGGAGATAATTTAAATATAAAACTATATCATCAATTGCCTTCTCTTTATAATCAATTAGACGTTTAAGTTTTGTATTTAAACTTTCTGCTACGTTATTTGTAATACCTGAATACGAACAATACATGGATAAAGGTTCAAGGATCCACCGACCGGCGTAGTCGATTATTGTTTTATATATATCTTCATCGAAATAGTTTACAAAAGCTGAACTCCACTCAGTTTTCATCGCGTTATACTTCGTATCAAATTCTTCGCGTGTAACAGAATGCAAAAGCTCGCGGACTTGTGCATCATAAACTCTTTTATCTGCATTTTTTCCACCATGTTTATTCAGCCAGAATTTTATGTCATTTAGGATATGATTCCAACAGATTAGTAATTTACAATTTGTCAATTTCTCCTCGAAAGCATTCATTATTCCGGTCTCTCTATCAGTAACAACACATATTTGTTTCTCCTTCAATTTCGGTATTTTTGTTTTTAAGATGTCTATGAATTGCTCATGGCATTTTTGGAATTTACGTTCGTGTAACATAAAAGCGACAGGAATGATAGGTTTATTTTTAAACATAGGATGTCTGCAAACCAGTGCAGATACATAAAAATCTCCTAAGTTAAAAGTGGTGTCATAATATAGGTCTATATTTATGTCTTTTATTTGCAGTAATCTATTCAGCTCAGTCAGAAGTTCAGAGTTCCCTACGACTACTTCCAAATCGGGTGTGGTTTTTATACTTAATATGAAGTCATCAAGTTGATTAACAAGGAGGTGTAACCCATAGAGAGCGTCATGTGTCAATTTTGCTTCCTTCCGTATGGTAGATTGAATTTATATGCTTCATTATTTCCATAATATGCTATTAAAGTTCTTCCATTGTAATCACTGTCAGTGAACCTGAAAACATGATTTTGAAACTCATCGCTTGTTTTTCCTTGATTATTAATTTAAAAAAAAATTCTTTGTACTGTTTTTCCTCCTGACTTATAAGTACGTCGCCCGTTATTCCTCCACGTATAGCCATCAGCCCCCAGTCTTCTTTCCGCGCTGGGTCACCTGAATCATCAAATAAAAACACAGAACCTGGTTCAGGCCGATACGGGGGTTCATAAGTTATGCTATCGGGGAGATTTTGATGCATGATATCAGCTGCCTCATGATGCGTTAAAATTCGTGCTGTTTTAGTAAACATTGGAGTATCATCTCCACCACCGACTAATATAAAATTCAGGCCTTTAATATTAATATTTATGATACTTATTGTTATTCGCAAAACATGAAAAATAGAAAGAATAAAATTCCGGACGGTATGTAGCACATTGTGAAAACGCGGACAATATATACAAAGAAGGAAAACGCGGACGATATGCAACATATAGAGAAAACGCGGACGATATGTAACATAGAAGGAAAGGCGGACGGTATGTTACATATTGCAACAAAGGCTTACATTGCAACAAATTCAGGCCTTTAATTTTAATATTTATGATACTTATTGTTATTTGCAAAACATGAAAAATAGAAAGAATAAAATTCCGGACGGTATGTAGCATATTGTGAAAACGCGGACAATATATACAAAGAAGGGAAACGCGGACGATATGCAACATATAGAGAAAACGCGGACGATATGTAACATAGAAGGAAAGGCGGACGGTATGTTACATATTGCAACAAAGGCTTACATTGCAACAAATTCAGGCCTTTAATTTTAATATTTATGATACTTATTGTTATTTGCAAAACATTAAAAAGAGAAAGAATAAAATTCCTAATTATTCTGTGAACTTAGACGGTTCGCGGACGGTATGTAGCATATTGTGAAAACGCGGACAATATATACAAAGAAGGAAAACGCGGACGATATGTAACATATAGAGAAAACGCGGACGATATGTAACATATAGGATACAAGATGATAAACAATAACTAAACAAATAAATAAAACTTGCGACTTACCGAAAAGAATGGTGCCACTTGGAATAATATATCCTCTAGTATAAACTTCCTTGTACGGTATCCAGGATATGAAAACACTGAGTAATGTTCACAATTCAGATGGTCTGATAAGTACTTGGTCTGACTATGGCCAATAACAAGAGCCATCTTGAGCACAACGCTTAAAACACACAGACACAATTGACACACAAAATTACAAAGTCCAAACTTATTTAAGTCGCAAATATAATCCTTTGTTTTGACACTATATATTTCATGAAACAGAAGTCACAACCGTTATGTTGCATAAACTTTATCTTTTTGAAAGTTTTCAACGTTAAATATAAAATATAGAGAGATTTTCTTTACTCAATTTAAAGTCATATCGTTTGAAGATGTCAATAATTAATGATTATTGTCGTCAAATTCATTTATTACAATAATCTAATTGGTGTTGTTTGTCAACACTTTATTGGTGATAATAAATTAAAGGGCCGTTAACGATAACTGTAATTAATCAATGATGCCGTCTAATATAGACACGGTACTTTCATCTTAGGTGTTAAAAATCAATTAATTTATATTAATTAATTTATTTACACATTCACAATTGTTAACACTATGGATCAAAGTGTATTTTATAGATCAAAGGGTGAACCTAATTTATTCATAGTCACTATGTACCCATTTAATTCTCAAATGACGATAATAATAAACTCAATTTTATTTTTCTTACAACCAACAACATATTATCTTCAAATGTTCTAGTTGAGTAACTACATAAATACTTCAAAAAGACAATAATGATAACATAAAGATGATAAAAACTTCAGCGTCTGCTTTTTCTCTATATGATACATATCGTCCGCGTTTCCCCTATATGTTACATATTGTCCGCGTTTTCCTTCTTTGTATATATTTTCCGCGTAAGACGTCCGCGTTTTAGACCTTCCCGTTATTTCCCTTCTTTGAGCGGTATGACTAAAACACGAAAGGAACGACAGGGACGAAAGGAACGAAAGGAACTAACAAAAAACATGAAAGTGATTTTTTATCACAACAAAATGTGATACTTTAGTTTTTGATCTATGAAATATGAAAAGCCATCATGTTTAATAAAATTCGATGATAAAATGTTATTTTTGAGCTATTATTACAAATATTAGATATGCCTGCTGTATCCCTTTCGCTACGAAAGGAACTCAATATTGAACTACTGAAGAAGGCTTGTGTATTTTTTGTAACTGTTGTCGTCAGATGCGATATATGTTACTTAAACACTTATCTTATTGTAATATTTGGCAAAGTAATGAAAAAGTAAGCGCGATACATGAAAAAGATAAACGCCTAGAATAATGTACTGGAAGAAAAACATTCCTTTCGCACGAAACGGCTAAGTACCCGGTACGCCGGGATCCGGTATCGTATTAAAATGGATTACCTGTATAGATCGCTATGACAGGTGTCATAGTTAGGGGGTTATAAAACTTACAGATTGTAGATTTTAACAAACATTTTCACACTTATGTTCGATGATTAATTGATGGGAAAATGATGGGAAATAGTTTGTTTGTAAATTAATCTTATTTTGTAATAATATCAAAAAGCAATTGTGAATACACAACACCTTATTCCATTTTTTATAATTATAGAAACAATGTTGAGTTGAATTAATTCGATACAAGTGCGTGATTTAATAATGGTATCAAATGACAATGCTACAAATTCAATCCTAAACGATTAAAATATATACTAGATCCTACCCGTACGCGAACCTTAACTCGGCAGGAACTGTAACTCGTCACTTTTCTTTTTTATTACCTCCCTTACGTTTACGCCATCAAAAAGTTTGAAGGTTGGCATTTTTTAAAAGATAAATATATCTTATTTTCGCTGTACAAACCCACGTTATTTACAAATACATTGTTTTCGAATATTAAGTCATAGAAAAAGATCACCTAAAACATACCTTTTGATGAACACGGGCGACGACAAGTTTCAAATATTAGTGTCTTGGGCGAAAGGTCACTGAATGATGTAAACACGCTACATCTCGCCAATTCTGTATCTACACATTCGTATTACAAATAGAAAGTAGGCTTATATCTATCGTCTTTTGTTAGGTTACTGTTTTTTATTTATTTATTTATTTATTTATTTATTTATGTATTGGTTATATTTACAGCCATGTCCGACGAAGAAAAATATAGACATACACATAGTTTTCTTTTATACAGATTTGTCCTTTTCAGATCTTCATCTCATACAAGGTATAGACATACATAATTATGAAAGAGCAAAGAATGTCTTTGGAAAGAGGTACCGTACAGATGAGAGTAAATATGTAAGTGAAATAAAAATGGAAGAAAAAAATATTGAAAATCCTAAAACTGAAGAATAATTGTAATAAAGATATTATTAAGGAAGTAACTGGAGCAGACAATCACCAACTTAACTTAATATGGAGAATGAACACAAATCTTTATTAAGCATTCCCATAATTTTACAAAAATTCCAATTGAAATATCTATATTCATTTTTTGTTGTTGATTTTTTTTTCAATATTTCTTACTTTTGCTGAAATTTAATATCAACCTCTTGCGAAACTGCCAGGTAATTAATTAAATGATATACCAGACAAATGTTAAACATAATGAAATTGAGTGTTTTAAGACTTTAGTTGAAGATGATATGTCTTTCTTTTGTGTTAATATTGACTTATAAGATTTTCCAAATACAAAAAAAATTTTAAACTATTTAATATTAATATATAAGTTAATACAAAGAAATGGAATAATGTTCGCTAATAATGTTTTATTTAAAACGTAAATCATCATTATCATAAATATATATTATGTTCAAAATTAAGCTTTATTTTTTATTTTTTTGGAAGATATTGAGAAAGCATATATATGGATCTTATTTGATTACGCAACCGTTTACTATCATGCAGAAAAAAAAGCAGGAAAATTTTAAGATAATACAATCCTCAATATTTTTTTCTTACGTTAGTCAATCGATTTTAAAAGTTTTTTATTCTTTATTTCTTTTTCTTCGTAAGCATATTACTTAACAAATATTCATTGCAATTTGACCCGCAATTGAAATTGTAAAAAAGAAAAAAAAACTTTGAAATCCATGACTTTCAACCTTTAAATTGATTGAGTTTTACATTTGCAAAATTAGATAGAAACACAAAGGCAGAGGTATAAGCAAAATTATGAAAATACTTTCTTATTTCTATGTAATTAACGTTATAAACGTCTTGAAACTTTCAACAATTCATTTGCTTTATATATTTGCTTATTTTTACAGATTTAGAAAAATAAACCGTTAAACATTTGGAAAACATAAAAAAAAATTAGTAGAATAACATGTATTTGTCATTTTCTTCAAGTTTGCAGAAAGCCGTGATAACAAATGCAATATTATATCCGTATTTTTCTGGCTCTAATACTAATATCAGGAAGCTTTGTAACATTAATATGTAACTTAAGAACCAAAGTTCGAAACTCGGTATCGTCATGAAATCTTAATCTTTTCAAATTTAGAAATTTGAATGCCAAGGTGCACATCTTTATCCTAAAATACATCTTCTGTGAAAATATCAATATAATCGGACCAGAATTGAAGGCTCTAGAGCGCGAACAAACTTTTGAAGCTTACGTCAAATATGACTGCAATAGAATTTTCAAAAAGATTAAGTCAAAAGTCGTGATACCAGAGCGAAAGAAATGTTTCAAAAAGATGTTCTTTGTCGTTTTATGACGTCATAACCACGTGACTTAAGAAAAAACCTTAAAAAAATTGGAAGCAATCCTTTAGGCCGATATGCTGTCCAATTTTCATGCTTATTAGGTGGCCTTGTAACATTAAAATATAATTTTAAGACCTAAGTTCGAAACTCGGTTTTGCCATAAAAAACTACAATCTTTTGGGATTTGGAAACTTGAATGCCAAGGTGCACATCTACATTCTAAAAAACATCTTCTGTGAAAATATCAAAATGATCGGACCAGAATTGAAGGCTCTAGATCGCGAACAATTTTTTTAAGCTGACGTTAAATCTGACGTCATTTGACGTCATTGAAAATTAAAAATAAATGAATTTATAAATTTAAACTTTTTAATCGCTGCAACACAATTTTCAAAAAGATTGAGTTAAAAGTAATGATACCAGAGCTAAAGAAATTTTTCAAAAATATGCTTTTTGTCTATTGTATGACGTCATAACCACGTGACTTGAGATAAAATCTTTTAGGAAATAGAAAGCAGACCTCTTCGCCGATATGCTGTTCAATTTTCATGCTTCTAGCGCATGAGGTGGCCTTGTAACATTAAAAACTAATTTTAGGACCTAAGTTCGAATCTCGGTTTTGCCATAAAAATTACAATCTTTTGGAATTTGGAAACTTGAATGCCAAGGTGCACATTTACAATCTAAAATACATATTCTGTAAAAATACTAAGAAAATCGGACCAGAATTGAAGGCTCTAGAGTGCACAAATATAAGAGGAAGAAAAAAAGAATAATAAGAAGAACTAGATTTCGTTTGCACGGCAAACGATAGGACTTTCTGCAAACAGTTAAAATCTCAATCAAACTGAAAATTATTGATATGCAATACGCAGAAAATATTAGGTTTCTAGAGTGTAACCTATACATTCTTTTTTATCTGACGTCTATTCTGATGTCATATGAATAAGAATATTATTGCATATGAAGATTCAGCATATTTAACATGCTATAATATTTTTCTAATTCTAGACCATTGGGATCACATTGAATTTATTGCACCAGAAATGAAAACATATTATAATCCCATTACGTCAAATGACGTCTGGCCTATGGAAATCTAAAGAAAACGTTTTGAATTGCAACATGTGTGAAATTCAGCTTTTTACCTCGAATAGGGTCTCTGAAATATTAAACTTAATTCCGAGGTCATATTTTCGAAACTTGATTTCACCACAGAACCTCGGTCTTTTCAATATTTTGAAAACTAAAGTAAGGATGCCCAACAAAATCCTTGCTTTTTTCATATTTGGTAAAACGGAGACGGGTTGGCACATCTTAAGCATAACATATACATTCTGTGAAATTTTGATGAAAATCTATCCTAAAATAATGGCTGTAAACCGCGTACAAACTTGTGTAGACGTCAAGTTTGATGTCATATGACGTCATAGGCATAAGAAAATCAATGAAATGAAATATTAAGTATCTTAAATAAATCAAGTTAATTTTTCATGCCCCATTGGAACTTTGCAACATATAGAAATTAACGCTTAGATATCAAACATTCTTTTTGACCTTATGACGTCAAATGGCGTTAATCCTCACATAATAGAAATAAGTCAAAAGGACTAATATTCAGTTCAAATATCCACTTTCTAAATCATATGAAAGCGATTCTATACATATTTGAAATTTGACGTCAATGGTTCGAAACTTGGATTCGCCATAGAAGCATTGCCTTTTCGAATTTGGAAAACCGGTCCAGGAATACACAACAAAAACGTTACATATACATTTTGTGAAAAGTTGATGAAAATCGGTCAAAATATAATGGCTGTACACCGCGTAAAACATTTTTGCCCTGATATCAAATCTTACGTGATATAACGTTACATTATTATGGAATACATTGCATTCTAAAGCTCATGGATTGATGTTTAAAATATTAAATTTCCATGGTCCTGGGAAGTTAACAACATATTTGAATTAACGCATATATATCAGAAATTCTTTTTGAACTTATGACGTCATCTGACGTCAAATGACGTTCATCTTAAAAAGCAGACTTGGAGACTTATACACTATCCAAATATCAGATTTCTAACTCATCTGGAAGCGATTTTATACGTACATGAAATTTGACGTCAATGGTTCGAATCTTGGATCCGCCAATAAACCTTTGCATTTCCGAAATATGAAAAACGGACACCGGGATACACAACTAGAGCCTAACATACACATTTTCTGTGAAATTTTGATGAAAATCGGCCCAGAAATAATGGCTGTAGACCGCGTACAAATATTATAATTCGACGTCAAGTTTGACGTTAAAACACGTCATAGTCAAATGAAATGTTCTATCTGAAGCATAAGCTATTGAATTTTCAAGGTGCTCGGACGTTTTCAACATATAAAAGTTAACACGTAAAATTTAAAAATTTCTTTTCACGTCATGACGTCATATGACGTCATATGACGTTCATATTTTGAGATTGTAAGTAAATACTAGAGACTTATATACTGTTCAAATATCATTTTTATAGCTCATCTGTAAGCGATTTTATACGCATTTGAAATTTGACGTCAATTGTTCGAATCTTGGATTCGCCATAAAACAATTGCCTTTTCGAATTTTGAAAAACGGACACTAGGATGCACAACAAGAGCCTAACATACACATTCTGTGAAATTTTGGTGAAAATCGGACCAGAAAAAATGGCTGTAGACCGCGTACAAATATTTTAAGACGACGTCAAGTTTGACGTCAAAACACGTCATAGAGAAATGAAAATTACTGAAATGCAAAATGTTTTATCTGAAGCATATGCTTTTAAATTTTCAAGGTTCTCGGACGTTTTCAACATATAGAAGTTTACACGTAAAGTTTAGAAATTATTTTTCACCTCATGACGTCATATTACGTCATACGACATTCATCTTCTGAGAATATAAAGCAAACCTAGAGACTTAGTATTCTGTCTAAATATCATCTTTCTAGCTCATCTGTAAGCGATTTAATACGCATTTGAAATTTGACGTCAATGGTTCGAATCTTGGATTCGCCATAAAACCTTTGCCTTTTCGAATTTTGAAAAACTGACACTAGGATGCACAACAAGAGCCTAACATACACATTCTGTGAAATTTTGGTGAAAATCGGCCCAGAAAAAATGGCTGTAGACCGTGTTCAAATAGTTTAAGACGACGTCAAGTTTGACGTCAAAACACATCATAGAGAAATGAAAATTATTGAAATGCAATATGTTCTATCTGAAGCATAAGCTATTAAATTTTCAAGGTTCTCGGACGTTTTCAACATATAGAAGTTAACACGTAAAATTAAGAAATTATTTTTCACCTCATGACGTCATATTACGTCATACGACATTCATCTTCTGAGAATATAAAGCAAACCTAGAGACTTAGTATTCTGTCTAAACATCATCTTTCTAGCTCATCTGTAAGCGATTTTATACGCATTTGAAATTTGACGTCAATGGTTCGAATCTTGGATTCGCCATAAAACCTTTGCCTTTTCGAATTTTGAAAAACGGACATTGGGATGCACAACAAGAGCCTAACATACACATTCTGTGAAATTTTGGTGAAAATCGGCCCAGAAAAAATGGCTGTAGACCGCGTACAAAAATTTTAAGACGACGTCAAGTTTGACGTCAAAACATTTCATAGAAAAATGAAAATTATTGAAATGCAAAATGTTTTATCTGAAGCATATGCTATTAAATTTTCAAGGTTCTCGGACGTTTTCAACATATAGAAGTTTACACGTAAAATTTAGAAATTATTTTTCACCTCATGACGTCATATTACGTCATACGACATTCATCATCTGAGAATATAAAGCAAACCTAGAGACTTAGTATTCTGTCTAAACATCATCGTTCTAGCTCATCTGTAAGCGATTTTATACGCATTTGAAATTTGACGTCAATGGTTCGAATCTTGGATTCACCATAAAACCTTTGCCTTTTCGAATTTTGAAAAAACGGACACCGGGGGGCACAACTAGAGCATAAAATACACATTCTGTGAAGATTTGATAAAAATCGGCCTAGAAATAATGGCTGTAGAACGCGTACAAACTTTTTCACCTGACGTCAAATCTGACGTCATATGAATATGAAATTCATTGCATTCGAAAGCTCATGGTTTGAAATATATGCCTTAAAATATTCATTGTTCTGGGCCATTGGCAACACATCGAAATTAACACAAATACAAGAGGAAGAAAAAAAGAATAAGAATAAGAATAACTAGATGTCATTCGTCTAAACGAATGATAGGACTTTCTGTTACCTGTGTTAATGCGAAAAGCAGGAGATAGAAGTTTCATGTAATGACTCACCTCTGGTAGTATTTCATGTTCATGCTGAACAATTGGCATTATGTTCTGCGAAAAATAAGCGTTTAGTTACGAAGAAAAAAAAGTAGTAGTAGTAGTAGTATGCTTATGACGTCATATGACGTCATATGACGTCACGACTCAAAATATATGTAGAAATTCTGCAGAACAGCAAACTGTGTAAGTTTCAAATTTCTATCTCATCCTGAAGCTCTTTAATCCTAAAATGAAATTTTCGGTCCTATGTTCGAATCTTATTTCAGCCACAGAACTTCGGTCTTTCGGAATTTCGGTTAGCTGACAGGATATGCACACCTTAGTTTCAAGATGAACCATCTGTTAAAAATTTGAAGAAAATCCGACAATAAATGACGGCTGTAGAGCGTGAACACCATTTTTCACTATTTTTAGCTGTGACGTCATGTGACGTCATAGGGTGCTGAAAATCATTGAAATCAAAATTTCCTCACGTGACTAATAAGCCATAAAAATTTCATCGTCCTAGGATTATTGCAACATAGAAAATTAATCGTTTAATTAGGAAGAAAGAAAGAATAATAATAATAAATATATGTAAAATGACGTCACGTGATGTCATATGACGCTTATTTTCACATACTTGTTAAGACACCCAGAGACCTACTAACTGACAAAATTTCAACTTTCTATCTCAAATAGGACAGTTTTTATAAGCATTTAAAAATTGACGTCCTTGGTTCGAATCTTGGATCTGCCATAGATGCTTGGACTTTTCGAATTTTGAAAAACGGACACCGGTATACACAATAAGAACGTAATTTACACATTCTGTGAAAATTTGATGAAAATCGGCCTATTAATAATGGCTCTGGACCGTGTACAAACTTTCGTAGTCAATTTCAAATGTGACGTCGTATGACGTCATAGGCTTCTGGATAAAAATTGAAATCGAAATTTCAGCGTCTGAATCATTTGTCATTAAATTTTCATTGCCCTTCGACAATTTCATCATATAGAAATACTCTTGTTAATATTAGAAATACATTATCATATAATGACATCACGTGACGTCACATGACGTTTATTTTCACAAAATATTTAAGACTCTTAGAGACCTATATACTTACCAAATATCAACTTTCTATCTCAAATAGGACCGATTTTATAAGCATTTAAAAATTTACGACCTTGGTTCGAATTTTGAATTCGCTATAGAACCATGGACTTTTCGAATTTTGTAAAACGGACACTGAGATGCACAACTAGAACTTAATATACACAGTCTGTGAAAATTTGATGAAAATCGGCCCATTAATAATGGCTCTGGACCGTGTACAAACTTTCGTAATCAATTTCAAATGTGATGTCATATGACGTCATAGGCTTCTGAAAATCATTGAAATCGAAATTTCAACATCTGAAGCATGAGGCATTAAATTTTCATTGCCCTTCGAAAATTTCAACATATAGAAATATTCTTGTTAGTATTAGAAATTCATTATCATATAATGACGTCACGTGACGTCACATGACATTTTTTTTCACAAAATGGTTAAGACTCCCAGAGACCTATATACTGACCTAATATCATCTTTCTATCTCAAATAGGACCGATTTTATAAGAATTTGAAAATTTACGACCTTGGTTCGAATCATGAAATCGCTATAGAACCTTAGACTTTTCGAATTTTAAAAAACGTACACCGGGATGCTCAACTAGAACTTAATATACACATTCTGTGAAAATTTGAAGAAAATCGGTTCAATAATAATGGCTCTGGACCGCGTACAAACTTTTGTAGCTTATTTCACGTGTGACGTCATATGACGTCATAGAGATATGAAAATCATAGAAATCAAAATAACATCTCTTGGAGAATATGACATCAAAATTTCATTGTCCTTGGACCATATTAACATATATAATTATGTGTTTAAAAATTAGAAATTTGATGACGTCATATGACGTCACAAGACGTCCATTTTCACAAA
This sequence comes from Solen grandis, assembly GCA_021229015.1. Classification (NCBI taxonomy): domain Eukaryota; kingdom Metazoa; phylum Mollusca; class Bivalvia; order Adapedonta; family Solenidae; genus Solen; species Solen grandis. The sequence continues at coordinate 6,705 of JAIFHC010000139.1, read as the reverse complement.
ATATTTAAATCTATCGGAGATCTATATACTGACAAAATATCAACCTTCTGTCTCATTTAGGGACGATTTTATGAGCATTTATCAATTTGACGTCCTTGGTTTGAATCTTGCATTCGCCATAGAACCTTGTGCTTTTCGTATTTTGAAAAACGGACACCGAGATGCACAACTAGAACTTAATATACACATTCTGTGAAAATTTGATAAAAATCGGTTTATTAATTATCGCTCTGGACCGCGTACAAACTTTTATAGCGATTGCCTAGTGTGACGTCATATGACGTCATAGGCATATGAAAATTATTGAATTTTTTAATCACGCATATGAATAATATGCCATCGAAATTTCATTCTGCTAGGACGATTGCAACATATGAAAATCCTTGAGGAAGAAAAGAATAATAATAATAATAACTAGATGTCATTCGTGAAAACGAATGATAGGACTTTCTGCAAGCTGTGTTAATGCAAAAAGCAGGAGATAGAAGTTTCATGTAATGACTCACCTCTGGTAGTATTTCATGTTCATGCTGAACAATTGACATTATATTCCGAAATAAGTGCAAATGATAAGAACTAAGTATTAGTCTGTGACGTCACATGACGCCATATGATATCATAACTCTAAACATATGTAGAAATTCTGCAGAACTGCAAACTGTTTAAGTTTAATTTATCTCATCCTGAAGCTCTCTAATCCTAAAATGAAATTTTCGGTCCTATGTTCGAATCTTATTTCAGCCACAGAACTTCGGTCTTTCGGAATTTCGATTAGCTGACAGGATATGCACACCTAACTTTCAAGATGTACCATCTGTGAAAATTTGAAGAAAATCCGACCATAAATAGCGGCTGTAGAGCGTGAACACCATTTTTCACTATATTTAGCTCTGACGTCACATGACGTCATAGTGTGCTAAAGATGCTTTTGTTCAAAAGGGCATATTTTACTGTCATAACTCTGAAATTTTCGTTATTCTGAACAACTGGCATCATGTCAAAATCATTGCCCAAAAATGAAAATTAAGAAGTATGCTTATGACGTCACAAGACGTCATATGACGTCAAGACTCAAGATATATGTAGAAATTCTGCAGAACTGTAAACTGTGTAAGTTTCAACTTTCTATCTCATCCTGAAGCTCTTTAATCCTAAAATGAAATTATCGGTCCTATGTTCGAATCTTATTTCAGCCACAGAACTTCGGTCTTTGGGAATTTCGGTTAGTTGACAGGATATGCACACCTGAGTTTCAAAATGTACCATCTGTGAAAATTTGAAGAAAATCCGACCATAAATGACGGCTGTAGAGCGTAAACACCATTTTTCACTATTTTTTGCTGTGACGTCATGTGACGTCATAGGGTGCTGAAGATGCTTTTGTTCAAAAGCGCATACTTTGCTTTCATAACTTTGAAATTTTCATTATTCTGAACAACTGGCATCATGTCGAAATCATTGCCCAAAAATGAAAATTAAGAAGTATGCTTATGACGTCACATGACTTCATATGACGTCACGACTCAAAATTTTTGTAGAAATTCTGCAGAACTGCAAACTGTGTAAGTTTCAACTTTCCATCTCATCCTGAAGCTCTTTTATCCTAAAATGAAATTTTCGGTCCTATGTTCGAATCTTATTTCAGCCACAGAACTTCGGTCTTTCGGAATTTCGGTTAGCTGACAGGATATGCACACCTTTGATTCAAGATGTACCATCTGTGAAAATTTGAAGAAAATCCGACCATAAATGACGGCTGTAGAGCGCGAACACCATTTTTCACTATTTTTAGCTGTGACGTCACATGACGTCATAGGGTGCTGAAGATGCTTTTGTTCAAAAGCGCATACTTTCCTTTTATAACTCTGAAATTTTCATTATTCTGAACAACTGGCATCATGTCGAAATCATTGCCCTAACATGAAAATTAAGAAGTATGCTTATGACGTCACATGACGTCATATGACGTCACGCCTCAAAATATTTGTAGAAATTCTGCAGAACTGCAAACTGTGTAAGTGTCAACTTTCTATCTCATCCTGAAGCTCTTTTATCCTAAAATGAAATTTTCGGTCCTATGTTCGAATCTTATTTCAGCCACAGAACTTCGGTCTTTCGGAATTTCGGTTAGCTGACAGGATATGCACACCTTTGATTCAAGATGTACCATCTGTAAAAATTTGAAGAAAATCCGACCATAAATGACGGCTGTAGAGCGCGAACACCATTTTTCACTATTTTTAGCTGTGACGTCATGTGACGTCATAGGGTGCTGAAAATCATTGAAATCAAAATTTCCTCACGTGACTAATAAGCCATAAAAATTTCATCGTCCTAGGACTATTGCAACATATAAAAATAAGCGTTTAGTTAGGAAGAAGAAAAGAATAATAATAACTAGATTTCATTCGTTGATACGAATGATAGGACTTTCTGCTACATTTGTTAAACACTTAAAAGCTATAAAAGTAAAAAGATATGAAATTCCAGCCTTTAACTTGCTTTTGTATGGCCATAACTTAAATAAACTTTGAAAAATATAACCGTTTAACTTGGAGGATATGGCAAAAGTAACTGAAAATCATTTTTTTATATCGATTTATTTAACTTGGATTATTTTTATAATCTATGTTACAAATCAAATTTATTTAAAATGCTTACAATTCGAATTTCATCCTGTAATAATTGCCGAAGACCGCATAAAAGCTTGTGTAGACAGCGTCAAGTTTGATGTCATGTGACGTCATAGGCATAAGAAAATCAATGAAATGAAATATTAAGTATTTTGAATATATCAAGTAATTTTTTCATGCTCCTTACAACTTTGCAACATATAGAAATTAACGCGTAGATATATTAACATTCTTTTTGACCTTATGACGTCAAATGACGTTAATCCTCACAGAATATGAATAAGTCTCAAAGACTAATATTCAGTCCAAATATCAACTTTCTAAATCATCTGGAAGCGATTTTATACGTATTTGAAATTTGACGTCAATGGTTCGAAACTTGGATTCGCCATAGAACCATTGCTTTTTCGAATTTGTAAAAAGGGACCCGGGATACACATATAGAGCGTTACATATACATTCTGTGAAATTTTGATGAAAATCGGTCCAAAAATAATGGCTGTACACCGCGTAAAACCTTTTTGTCCTGACGTCAAATCTTACGTGATATAACGTCACATTAATATGAATTACATTGCATTCTAAAGCAAACGGATTGATGTACATACCATTAGATTTCCATGGTCCTGGGAAGTAAACAACATATTTAAATTAACGCGTATATATCAGAAATTATTTTTGACCTTATGACGTCATATGACGTCATGTGACGTTCATCTTCATAGAATGTAAAGCACTCTTGGAGACTTATATACTATCCAAATATAATATTATATTTCTAACTCATCTGGAAACGATTTTATACGTATTTGAAATTTGACGTCAATGGTTCGAATTTTGGATCCGCCATAAAACCTTTGCATTTTCGAATTTGGAAAAACGGACACCGGAATGTACAACTAGACTTTAACATACACATTCTGTGAAATATTAATGAAAATTGGCCCAGAAATAATGGCTGTAGACCGCGTAAAGCATTTTTAGACGAGTCAAGTTTGACGTCAAAACGTCATAAATATAAAATTAATAAAAATTAAAATTACCTTTCACCTCATGACATCATATGACGTCATATGACGTTCATCTTCAGAGAATATAAAGTAATCGAGATTTATATTCTGTCCAAATATCATCTTTCTAGCTCATTTGTAAGCGATGTTATACGCATTTTAAATTTGACGTCAATGGTTCGAATCTTGGATTCGCCATAGAACTATTGCATTTTCGAATTTTGAAAAGCGGACACCGGAAGGCACAACTAGAGCCTAACATACGCATTCTGTGAAATTTTGATGAAAATCGGCCCAGAAATAATGGCTGTAGACCGCGTACAAACATTTTTAGACGACGTCAAGTTTGACGTCAAAGCACGTCATAGTCAAATGAAAATTATTGAAATGGAAACAGTTCTATCTGAAGCAAATGCTATAAAATTTTCAAGGTGCTTGGACGTAAACAACATATAAAAATTAACACATAAAAATTAGAAATTACCTTTCACCTCATGACATCATATGACGTCATATGACGTTCATCTTCAGAGAATATAAAGTAACCCTCGAGATTTATATTCTGTCCAAATATCATCTTTCTAGCTCATTTGTAAGCGATTTTATACGCATTTTAAATTTGACGTCAATGGTTCGAATCTTGGATTCGCCATAGAACTATTGCATTTTCGAATTTTGAAAAGCAGACACCGGAAGGCACAACTAGAGCCTAACATACGCATTCTGTGAAAATTTGATGAAAATCGGCCCAGAAATAATGGCTGTAGACCGCGTACAAACATTTTTAGACGACGTCAAGTTTGACGTCAAAGCACGTCATAGTCAAATGAAAATTATTGAAATGCAAACAGTTCTATCTGAAGCATATGCTATTAAATTTTCAAGGTGCTCAGACTTGTACAACATATAAAAATTAACACGTAAATATTAGAAATTACCTTTCACCACATGACGTCATATGACGTCATATGACGTTCTTCTTCAGAGAATGTAAAGTAACCCTTGAGACATATTCTGTCCAAATATCATCTTTCTAGCTCATTTGTAAGCAATTTTATACGCATTTTAAATTTGACGTCAATGGTTCGAATCTTGGATTCGCCATAGAACCATTGCCATTTCGAATTTTGAAAAACGGACACCGGAAGGCACAACTAGAGCCTAACATACACATTCTGTGAAATTTTGATGAAAATCGGCCCAGAAATAATGGCTGTAGACCGCGTACAAACTTTTTCACCTTACGTCAAATCTGACTTAATATGACGTCATATGAATATGAAATTCATTGCATTCGAAAGCTCATGGTTTGAAATATATGCCATAAAATTTTCATTGTTCTGGGCCATTGGCAACACATCGAAATTAACACAAATACAAGAGGAAGAAAAAAAGAATAAGAAGAATAAGAATAATAAAAAACATAACAAACCCAAAACCAAATTAATTTCCTTTATTTCTATATAAAATAGCACAAATAGAACACATTCTGTGAATTTTAATAAAAGTCCGCCCATATCTTGCACATGTAGTTTACATACAAAATTTATACTATGTCATATGACATGGAAGAAAAATGAAACAGTGTTCAAATGTAAGTTTCTAACTTTCATCACACATAGAATTTCATCACTCCAGCTCAGTTGTAACCTTGTTTAATTTTAGCCTCAGTAGGAAGAAGTATTGAATATTTGTATAGTGCTATATCCTTTCGACACCTGTAACGTAGTTAATCGTATTTAGCGATTTTGGCGTGTTTGGGCTTCCGTAGTTTTGCCATAAATTCCTGGAATTTCGAACTATGGTGATATTTTGAAAGGTAACATCCCAGCCTACAAACTGATGCAATATGAATATCGTTAGCATAACAATGCAGTTTTTAGATGGTCTAAAATGTGGGGCTGCGTGTGAATTTTTCAAGGCTTGCAAACTGCTCGCTAGCTACATAGTGTTGCAAATTCGGATTTTTGTCTTGTGCCGTTGTACATGTATTAACTTCAATGCTTATTTTGGAAACAGTCAACATTCGACAAAAAAAAACAAAAACAAAAACAACAACAACAACAAAATCAAGATATAGCCCATCAATTGCAATTTGATATATATTTTTTTTTTTTTAAGTCGTTGCGCAAGTATTTAAGCTTGGTGACCCCTGCGCGTGACCTTTTCCATATTTTTATGATGCATGATTATGAAATATCTTATTTTCCATGTAACTTTCTTATATGAAGTCCAATTTCAATAAACTTGGTACCGTTAGAAAGCTCTTAAAACATGCTACATTTTATACGCATAATGTATAAACTTATCTTCAGTCGTTTCTGAGATATTGACTGTTAAACCTCAAGAAAACAGCATATTATCAGCAAAATTAGCTTCATTTCATTTAGTTTTTTTGCTTATAACTTTGTTAAAAAATTTGGAAAAATTTTTTTTTTATACTATTTACAAAAATCGATATTTATTGAGATATGGCTAGGGGAAACAAAATTTCCTCACGTGCCTAATAACCCATAAAATTTCATCGTCCTAGGACTATTGCAACATATTAAAATAAGCGTTTAGTTAGGAAGAAGAAAAGAATAATAATAATAATAAAATGACGTCACGTGACGTCATATGACGTTTATTTTTACATAATTGTTAAGACACCCAGAGGCCTACTAACTGACAAAATTTCAACTTTCTATCTCAAATAGGACAGTTTTTATAAGCATTTAAGAATTGACGTCCTTGGTTCGAATCTTGGATCCGCCATAGATGCTTGGACTTTTCGAATTTTGAAAAAAAAGGACACAGGTATACACAATAAGAACGTAATATACACATTCTGTGAAATTTTGATGAAAATCGGCACATTAATAATGGCTCTGGACCGTGTTAAAACTTTCGTAGTCAATTTCCAATGTGACGTCATATGACGTCTTAGGCTTCTGAAAATCATTGAAATCGAAATTTCAGCGTCTGCATCATTTGTCATTAAATTTTCATTGCAATTCGACAATTTCAACATATAGAAATACTCTTGTTAATATTAGAAATACATTATCATATAATAACGT